>JBAGKO010211278.1:0-13185 GCA_037177275.1 Acacia concinna
GACTCACATATAACCCTCTCATTTTTATGAGAAATTGGAATCATCCGCCCATGTTTTTTTCCCGATCAAACATCACCTATGGTTTTAGTGTATATATAATTGTTATTCTCAAAACCAAAGTAATATACTCCCTTCAGCCCTAAATACATAAGAGTCAGACAAATGGTTTACTTTGTTTCTAAATGTAAGATTTCAACCCACTTTATCTCTTAATTTCATGTTTGTTTCCCAAAGTATCTTTTATTATTGTACATATTAAGAGGGTTTCCATCAATGATAGTTTCAATGTATACAATTAAATAGGGTTTTATTAAAAAACTAACATGTATTTGTTACAAATAACTAATTTCTTTACGATGAGCAAATTCGTTATCTAGTTATTGTATTAAAAACTGAAGGTAATGTTAAATAAGTGACTTATCCCAAATTAAAAAAATAAATATGTGACATGAGTTATTACTAGAGGTTCAATGATTATATAACCTGAAAGTTATTAGTTTTCATACATTTTAAGGAAATGTGTAGAATAAATAAGACTATTAGTTTTTATTTTGTCCATGTACCATTTTGATGTAATAGTTAAGCTTCTAATTAATTGTTTTTCTTTTTCAGACATCGAGATCAAGTCGGAAAGTTAAAAAAAATGAAGGGTTGATGATGAGCTTTGGATATTCTAGTAGTTTCTTTATTTGCAGGTGTAGTTTAGTGAAAATTTATCAATCTGTTGAAGATTATACACACTTCTTTGCTTTGAGTTGTTTGCTTGAGATTTGTTGGAGTTAATTATATTGAATATTGAGCATAAAATACAATAATTTTGTGGCTCGAGGGCACTTCTTATTCTTATCTGCAACACTTGTATAGGTTTTCAATTATTCAAATATTTTATTAATCTGTGACTTTTTTAATTTGGGCCAGCAATCAATGATTTCTTATTGTATCGTCCTTTATTTCATTGTCGCCTTATAGTTTTTAATTATTTACAGAATGCATGCTCACCACTCTTGACTATGGGGGTGAATGCAACGGCAACTTTAATGTTGGGGTGGTAACAGCGACTGTAAATTGAGTTTTCGTGCTCATCACTTTCAATCTAAACCATTTAAATTTAATTTAATTGGTTTAAATTTAATTTTTTAAAAACATTTTTTAATTTGCATAAAACTTAAAATAAAGATAATATCTTAATCGATTTTTAAAACATGATTTTTATTTAAAAATCATCCATTAAAAATTTTAAATTACTGTTAAAACAAAATTTATATAGTGGAGTTCTCACTGCAATGTAAAGCACCGTGAAGCTCATCGTTGCCCAAACTGGTTCCCTACAACTACATGTCCTCTTGTATATGGGTGTGTTTCAAATAACAGTGAAAAAAGTGGCTTATTAACCATTGGACTTATAGATAAGTCAGATTAGACATAAGCTAGATTGTGTAATGTTATTATGTTTGGATTGACGGTGGCATAAGTCACTTATAAGTTACTTGTATAAAAATAAAACTTATTTGGTTGATATGTTGAAAAATAACTTTTGATAGGAAATGAATGAAAAATACATGAATCATATAATATATTGTGATTTATTATATTATATATTAGTTCATGAGTCAAACAAACTAGTTTGAAGAAAAATAATAAATTTTAATATTTTAAAGTAATATAATTAGCTTTCTTAGAATTCTAAAAATAATCAACTTGATCTTATAATGAAGACCATATGGAGTATATATTACATGTAAATATATTGTGATATTTATACTGCCTCCCGCTCTAATTATAGGACCTATTTGACTTTTTTGGAGAAGTAAAGGAAGCAAAATAAGTTCCTTAATTATATCATATGTTATGATTTAGTATATTATATATTAGTCCAGAAGTCAAATAAAATATTTTTTTTAAAAAAAAGATAAATTTTAATATTTTAAAGTAATGTAAAATATTAGTCCGTAACTTTCTTAGAATTTTCTAAAAAAGTCAAATAAGTATTATAATTAAGATAAAAAAGAGTAAGTTATAATAGAAAAGTAAAAAATTAAATTTTTTAAAAAAGGATCAATACGGACTTTTGTGTAATAAGCATCAAGATTGTGTCTATCCAAATAAGTGACTTATTTAGAATAAGTCCAATAACACCATTATTATCCCAAACATTCAAAATTCTTTTCCCCAGTATACAACACTAATGAGGGGAGAAATGGACGATTGGCCCCCTTATCGGTCAAACAAACACACTAAAAGCAACAACAACCGATATGGAAAAAGCCAAAAAACATTAAGATCACTATTCATTAGAAAACTCACATAACCACTTTTTTTTTTATACATAAAAGTTTAGGTAGGGGTAGATATTGATACCCTACAAAGGCCAAGCAGACCCCCAACCTCTTTGAGGATTTATGGGAGGAAATTACAGATAATTCCACCAATGATGTCTCCCTATCGGTCAGAGGGTTCGAATACACTCCCTTTTGATTGGGGTGGCAAGACCTTAACCAACTGCTCTAAACCTCATTAGCACTCACAAAACCACTTTTGCTACTTTACAAAAGCAAATCTAGTAAGATGCATTTAAGGAAAAAGGGGAAAAAACAAAAGATAAGAAGGGCTCATTTGGTTGTGACTTATCAGAAGTGACTTACTTTTATAAGTGATTTATGATAAGTGGCTTATAAAAATAAGTAACTTTTCAGAAGTCAATTGTGTTTGGATTAGGGTAGGAAAAGTGACTTATTAGAGATAGAAGCTTATGAAAATAAGTTATTTATTTCAATATGTAACTTATTTTCATAAGCCCTTACCAAACACCTACAATCACAAAGCTACTTTTTTGTTTTTTTTTTTGAGTTAACCTAGAAAACGCTCCAGAACGTTGAAGGCAAACAGGCTCGAAAACTACTTTCTACAGGTCAAAACTTTGACTTAAAGATTCATTCTCTTTGGAGGAAGAAATAGTAATGAACGAAGAACCGGACTAGACCGGTTGGTTGGACCGAAAAACCGGCCAGCTGGACCCCAGTCTGGTTCGGTTGAAAGAGTTGACCGCGACTCGGCCAAATTTGAGCCGACTTGCCGAGTCTTTTTTTTTTTAAAAAAAAAATGCTCCAAAACGACGTCATTTGGGGCATTGTTTAAAAAAAACTTTCAGGTTAAGCCCGATGCTCGACCCCGTGAAATACCCACACAACCGCAACCCGCAAGTCTTCTTCTTCATTTCTTCATCTCTGTCGATGAAGATTGAAGAACCTATGATTTTGAAAGAAATGTAACAGAGGCAGAGAAGAGAGGACAGCACAAAACCTCAATAGATCCACGCACTCACACACTCACACTAACACTCACACTTCGAAGCATATCACTAACAGATTGTAGGTTAGAGGTGGTGTTGTCTTCACGGTGTAACGGCGAGAACCCACTGATTGTAGGTATTTCACTTACTGATATTTCACTATTTCTATTTTCCTCAAACGGTCAAACCCATTGATTTAGTGGATGAGCTGAACACGCGGTGAGATATGTTTTTTTCTTATGCGAATGGTTAACTAATCTAAGCAACCCACTGATTAGTAATTAATTTTTCATTTTTTTGAACTGATGTTGTTGGTTTTGGTATCGTCTTCACATTCTTGAGTTCTTTACTTTACTTCTGAATAGTTTTGATTGATCTCATGCTCTGCGCCTTTGCCTCTGCCTTTGTTCCTTGTTTAATTAGTTGTTCAATTTTCAAGTCTTCAATCATGCATTCATGTGCTTTTGGGTTTATCTGTGACTTCGTGACTCTCATCAGTCATTGCATTGATATAGCTGATATCCAAGACTCTCTTTCAGTTTTTTGGACTACCTTTGCATTGATTTAGTGATCGGTTTACTTTGTTAGTTACATAGCTTCAACATTAGAAAGATCTTATATACATATTCCATTGATTATGTTAACAATGGATGAGCAATTCAACCTTTTTATGGAATTCTATTATGGTTTGGCATTTCTTGAATCTGGCCTCAATAGTCAAATATTTGGAATTGGATTATGCCTGTGCCTATAATTGTTCTTCATTTGATTGAATATCTATGACTACAATTTGACTTGAGATCATTGCAATCAAAATTGAAGACCTAGTCATACTTGTGGGATGGGAGAGGAATTTGCATGGATCATTCATATGAGACTGATTTTGTTGATTTAGCAAGAATAAAGTATACCATACTATATTAACGAGTTACAATAAATGTTACTGTGAATTAGTTTTTTTAAAAATTGAAATTGGCCTGAGTCTTCTAAACACTGTTTTTCACCTTTAGCCTTTTTTCCTCTTTTCCAATCTCTTCAACTCTTTGGGAGGGTTGATGCCGTGATGGGGTAGAGAGTGTGGGACAGGATAGGAAATAGGGTTGGAGGGGTTGTTGAGGCAAGTTGAATTTGTCATATAGCTCAATTCAGGGGCATACTTGATTGGGGAAGAAACAACAAGGCGGCTTTTGGCAAGTTGTTTTATTTATTTATTTATTGAAAAGTGGAAAACAAATCTCATAAACCCTTTATTTTCTCAATTCATATGATCCTTCTCTTTGTAATTATTTCTCTTATTACTTATGTTAGTTATGTTTGTTAGTTGAGAAGTCTTGTTAATTATGCTTGTTTGTTGAAGAAATGAGTTCAAGAAATGAGAATGTCACTCCTCGTCCTAATACCCAACCTCCCCCTCCCAATACTAAACCTCCAACTTCCAATTCCGGTTCCAATCCTACTCTATCTTCAACGACTGTTACTTCCTCAATTCGTTCCAAACCCGAAACTAATTCTAGCATTGGCATATGTTGCTCACAAGAAAAATGGGGCCCAAAATGTGTACACTTGCCTATGTTGCAGTAATGTCTATAGAGCAGGTGGCATAAATAGGATGGATCATCATCTTATTGGTATTCCTAGGAATATTTTCGCTTGTAAAAAGGTGCCTCCAGATGTACACCATAGATTTGAAGAGGCTTTGAAGGAAAGTTTTTAAAAAAAGTCTATTAAAGACATAGGAGAAGAGGGAGGTGAAGAAGCACACATTAGTGAGTCAAATTTATCTTATACTCATAGTGTAGCTAAGAAGAGGAAAGGTCTCGGGACTGTGGACGAATATTTTCCTCCTAAGACAACTCCTGGAGCTCAACCAAGCATCAAGAGTGTGTTAGCGTCGAAGGAAACACAACATACTATGAAGATGCTTATTGCTAAATGGTCATCATCAACTGCATTCCATTTAGAGCAGTGGAGTGTCCTTTATTTCAAAGGGCTATTGATGGAATCTATTCTATTGGGCCCGAGTTTAAAGCCCTTAGTGCCTATGATTTCAAAACCAACTTGCTAAGAGAATGGAAAGATGAATGCCGGCTACTCATTGACAGTTATTGAGCTAAGTGGAAAGATAACGGCTGTACACTTATGGCGGACGGATGGACTGATGTGCGGCAACGGACTTTGATAAACTTCTTGGTGCACTCTACACACAATATGATGTTCGTTAAATACGTTCATGCATCATACCTAGTGAAAGATGCCAGGACTCTATTCACATTATTCTATGAAGTTATTAAGTGGGTTGGCTCTAAGAATATTGTGCATGTGGTGACTGGCAATGCTGCCAACTATATGGTATTTATTTTTCTTTTTCCCTTTTTTATTATTATTCTCTTTCCCCCCCTTTTTCTTGTTTATGTTTCTTTCTATATATTTTCTTTTATTCTTAAATTCATATTTGACATTGAAATATCTAACCTATTTTCCTTAATTACCCACTTTTTTTTTCAAAACATCTTCAAGATTTCAAATAATTTAGCTATTTCTATATTTATCCCAATGACACACTTATCATATATAAATAATTAAACATATCTTAAATGATAGCATATGTTATATACTCCTATTTAATCCCAACAAGCCTTCTCCAATTTTTTCCTCCATTATTTTCTAAAAATATAATTTGGATATATATATTATTTTTAAAATTAAATCAATTTAGGATAATTCCTTTATACTCGACTAATTGTACAAAATTTGTCATTTACCATGGAATAAGCCCGATAAATTTAACTCATTATTAATAGATATACTCTTCACAGTTTTCAAACATCTTCTACTATTTTTCTTAATTTTATGTTTATATATCTTAAACATTGTGTTCATATACTCTACCCCTCAAGTTACTGAATCAACCATAGCATAATTGCATAAATAAAAATAGAGATGTTACAAAAAAAAACTCAAAGTCATCCACTCCATCTGGGTTAGGGGCAGCAACTGAGTTTGTGATTAACACTTAGTTAGCATTAAAGCTTGATGCAGATCCAACAATTAGGGCTGAAGATGATCCCCCATCTTTATACTCATTGAAAGCATAGTACAACTTATTTCTTATGTTTTCAATCTTTTATTGAGTATCCATAGGATCAATTTTTACAAATGTAAACTTGATAACATCAAGCTTCATCAGAGGATCAAATATAATTGCTAAAGCAAGGATCACATTATAGTCACTCTAATATTTGTTAAACTTCTTAAGCATGCTCTGAGCCATTTCCCAAATCATAGAATCTTCATTAGTCAAATGGCTTCTTAACAGGAACTCAATCTTCAATATCTGGGTGAAATACATGTTAGAAGTGGGAGATGATCCAAAGATCATGTTTGTTATCACAACAGAGGGCTTCAAGAATGTGCACATAGAATTCTTGGACAATGAGTATAATTTGTGTCATTCAAAGCTAAGATAAAAAATGCACAATGATATTTAAGTGCACATTCAAGCATCATATAGGTCAAATTCCATTTAGATGGCACATCATACCGTAAACCCACTGAAGTATCAATACCCCTAACTAAATCAACCATTTTCTTGAATTCTATCATCCTTGCCTCTGATTTCCTAACATACACGATTGTTCCTAATTTTGGTTAGAGCACCTTCTGCTACTTTCAATCCATCCTGAACTATAAGATTCAATATGTGGGCACACCATCTCACATGAAGAACTTCCCATCACATATGAAGCTATTACTCAAATTCAAATTCTCTTTCAGAATTCTTTACATATGGAAATTTGAGGAAGCATTATCCAAAGTGATTGAGAATACTTTCTTCTCAATACCCCAATCAACCAATATCTCATGTGCTCGTTTTGCCAATTCAACTCTAGTGTGATGTGGCTCCATCTTAGAAAATGAGATAATTTGCATTGAAGATTCCATTTCTCATCAAGAAAGTGAGAAGTCAAGCAAAGATATCCTTATGAAGTTATTGATGTCCAACAATCAGAAGTCAAATATATTCTACCTGGACTCATTGCTAGTTTCTTTTGCAGGTTAACCTTTTGATGAGGATAGAAATTCCACACATCTACTACAACCGTTTTTCTAGTAATACTCTTGTATTCAGGATTTAAATATGTGTGCAACTCCCTAATACCACCATACTCAACAAAAGAGTAAGGCAGATTATGTTTAATAATGGAATAAGCAATTATCTCTCACACTTTGTCATGATCAAGTTTTCTAGCTCTAACAATCTCTGCTTGGTCTATCATCATAGTATCGATATCCTTGTACTTTGAGAGTAATTTACAGTGCTCAATATGACGTTGAAGGGTTGAAGTCCCATAATCCTTGCTATTCACAACGCATGGTTTCGTACACACATAACACTTTGCCTTTTTTTTCCATCAACCATTCCAATCTTGGTAAAAATATCTCCATACATCATATGTGGTGCTTCTTGCCTTTTTATTAGGAGCATCTTTATTTTGCACCCAAGAAGAGTCAATTTCATCATGTACTTGTTTAGATTGTGTTGTCACATTGTCAACATCCATTGAAGGATTTGCAAAGGTAATGATTGTGCTGTCAATATTCTTTCCTTTATTATATTTATTCTCATCATTGAAATTTGTAATTGTAGCCATATTTTTATAATAAGAAAACAACCACATAATGAAGACAACCAACAATAAAAAAATATCACTTTATCCACTAACTCCAAGCAATTATCAAGAATAAAAAAATATCATTAAAGAACAAGAAATCAAACAATGAGATAATGATAAAGACCATAATAAATCAGACAATCAAACAATGAGACAAGCATTCAACTAGAGATTCAAGGTTCATAAATCATTAAATCATAAGAGTTAGTAGTAGTATTCAGAACTCAGTAAAGAACAAGAAAATTATTAATCAAACCACATCAATAAAGGGCAAACATCCAGTCATCCATAGTCCAGAGTCCAAACGCAAGTTTGAACATCACAATAATTTAGTTATCGCTAATGAGTATTTATCTCACTATCTAATAGTCAGAGATTGAACATGAGCAAAATCACAGTTGAGTGTCTGCGAGTGAGACAACGGACACGGTAGGAGATGATAGCACAAGGTAATGTAAGCCACAATTCAGAGACTTGTAATCACTCATTCAGTTACTCACAGTATCTTCAAATTACCATCAAAGCACAAAACTAATCCTAATGAGCCAGTATGACTATATACCACTGAAGCCACTCTGCCACCACACTAAGAAAAATTAAAATTTCAAAAGCTCCATACTCAGTTACTCACTAATCGAGCCATGTCTAGTGATTCATAATAATTAATTAGTTGATTGTGACTTGCGAGTTCATGATAATCAATAGGAGAGCGGACTGGAGACGGTGGCTAAGTGGTATAGGCCTTCAGAATTTCAGCCTTCACCTGCGTGGGCTGTTACAAGACTCACGGGATTGACAACGGACGACTCTTTAGACTTTGGTTGAAGTATTGAAGAGTTCTGTTGGAATCCTTGTTTTGATGATAACAAAAGACCAAAGCAAAGTAGTATCAGAGATCAAGTATCTTGCAAAAGGTTTTTAAGCAAAATCACTTGAGTGATATTCTAAGAAACATGTTTATGAAAACTCTCGATCAATGATAATTTTATGAAAATGACATTGTGATTTTATCAAATTATTGTTGAGTAGTTCAAAGTGCAATGCAAAGTAATCTTCATCACTTGCATATTACCCAAGTGGATCTGGAAGTGAACATATAGATCACTCGAGTGATATGCAACTTTTTTTCATCACTTCCATATCACTCTAATGATGCTGAGAGTGATGAAGATCACTTGTTGAGCACCCGAGTGATCTTTGTAGTGATGAGTACAAGTCACTTCAAGTGCCACCCCAAGTTATGCTTGAATTCTCTATCACATTCATATCACTGCAGTGATGTTAAAAGTGATTCAAATCACTCGCAGAGCACTCCAGTGATTCATCAAGTGATCAGTACAAATTACTCCAAGTGTCACTCTAGTGATGAATTATTCTTTGGATCACTTTCACGTCACCAAAGTGATTCATCCAGTGGTCATGGTAGATCACCCGAGTGGCCACTCGAGTGATTCCTTGCAGTCACAACTTCAAAGATGTCAGGTCGCGACTAAAGTGAACAAAGAGGACTCCTGAAATTCATAAATTTCAGGTCGCGACTAAAATGGATAGTGAGCATCCTCTAATTCAGTCATCTTAGGTTGCAACATGCAAGTTTTTCAAGTCGCGACATCAAGTTAAGTTTTGTGATATGAATAGATCACTCTAGAGCTCACTGGAGTGACAGATCATCTCAATATCTTTACTTCTTTCTATCTCACGAATATTTTTTGTTACAATTCTATATGCACTGACTCTTCTGTTTGATTGATTTGAGTACTTGATTAATTAAGTACCTTATTATATGATCCTTAATGACTTTAACAATAATCATGATGCCTAACTGTTTTGTTTTCAAATTATGAAATCACTCGAGTGGTCATTCGAGTAATATGGTATGAAAAATAGAGCATCATTTATCTTGGTCAAAATCTAATGATTTCACTTGATATATTTCTTTGCTCTTCATCTTCTCATATAACATACTTCTCTATAAGTGTTTAATCATTTCAGAATCAACACTAAGGATCAAAAGCTCATCGGATCGAAAGCCGTTGCATACATCACTCGCATTTAATGCTCCAACGACTAGATTTGAAAACGCCTTTTCTTCATCTCGACAGCTACAATCTTAGAGGAGAAGAAGGTTTCTGCCATCAACGGTTGGAGAGAATGATCTGACATGTTCAACCGAAACAACGATCATTAATCTCACCCTTGGTATAAATACCCATAACATTAAAGGAAAAAACTAACGAACACATTTATTGCCAAACCCACTATTCCATTGATCCGTAAGAGAACACACACTTTGAAATATCCGTGCTTCAGTGTTTAGATAATCTCTCTTTTAAGAAAAGCATTTATTACATCATTTATATTCTCTGAAAATTCTTAAGGTAGTGGGATCTTGAGATAGATGGTGTATTACAAAGTATAAGGGGGAGTGAGAGTGTACTCACTTGTTAATGATTGTATAGTGGCAACCAAGAGCCCTATTAATCTTGGAAGATAATGAAGATCTTGGAAGTGATTCCAAAGACTGGACGTAGGTCAAGGTTTGGACCGAACCAGTATAAATCCCTCGTGTCTTCATCTGGTGACTAGTTTCATTTCTTTTATAAAGTTTAAATTTGTTAATTTTTATAAAATCACCCAATTCACCCTCTCTTGGGTGATAGGCTTATACTAACATCTGTGGGTACAAGGTTGGACCAAAACCTCGCAGTTGGCAAGTTATGACTCTAACCTCGAGGGTGAAGGGTAATCTCAAGGGAATTGGACTTTTGTCACAACATCAAGGTTTGAGGAAAACTTTATTGTAGCAATAGAGCTGGACCAAAACCTTGCCCTTGGCAAGGTATGACCCCAACCTTGAGGGTGAACATTAACCTCAAGGTTATGGGGCCTTCCCACAACAGCAAGGTTAGGTCACAACCTTACTGTTGGAGCAAGGCTGCAATGGAACCTTGCAGTCTTGAGAAACTGGGGGACCCTCGGGGTGGTCTCTAGCCTCGAGGCTAGGACAAATTCTGACAACCTTGCAAGGAAATTTTAAAACTTGGAAGTTTGTGCATAATGAGTGAGCATCTAGTTACAATCTTAGAATTTTGTATATATTTTACGTAGTTGAGCTTCTGCTTACTAAAGTTGCAACCTGCACAGTGGCTAATTGCAACCTCACTCTTATCTTGCTCTCTGGAATCTCAAGTCGTGACCAGACTTTTGGCTTGTCGTGACCTGAACCTTCTGTTTTTCTAGGATTGCTCTCAGGTTACTGAAGTCGCAACCTAACTTGTGTTTTGCTGCAGCCTCATTTTTTTTCTTTCTTTTTCTTTTCTGGTTTGCTCTCTGTACACTCAAGTCGCGACCTCACATTCTTGAAGTTAGACCTAAGCAGTCTTTTCTCTTATAGTTTCTTTTAGGTTCCCAGACTTACTCTTTATACATAATTTTGATCTCTTCACATATTTTCAAAGTTTAGAACAATTCTAACACTCTTTCTAGACATTATATTTGCTAATTGTTAGTAAACTAGGTGCTTGTGTAGTTGTGGCTATCTAAGACTGTATTGGATTGCTTGTTGTCCCTGACACTGTGTTAGGAGTTGTCCTTGTGTGTGATTTCCAACTTGCTATACTTGTTTTGACATTGCATGTTATGCACACTCTTTCTTTGATGTCTTGAGTGTCTTGCTTTGTCCCATATTTACCATGTGAAATCCATATCCTTTGTCACTTCCACCTAGAGAATCAGAGCCTCACTTTATTCATTGTCAATCTTATTGGCATGATTTCTTTGATTGCTCTACCCATTCACAATCACATCACTATGGTCCAAATGGATTCATGTCTCCCTGTTGTTATTGTGATGATCCTTGACATATTGGAGTGACTTGTAATAATGATATTCTTATTCAAGAGATCTTGGATAATATGGAGAGCCAAAGAAATGTTTTAATAGACCAAACACTAATGTATGGTACTTCTAGAGCACTTGAAGAGGAAATTGATTTTCTTGATCATGATATAAGACATCTGTGTGATAGTTTAGAGAGTTCATAAGACACAAAATTTCAATTAAGAATCACATTCAGAATGTGAGAAATCTTCCAAGTGTGCCTATCTCTATAATTTTATATGAGTCATCTTATATGGGTAATAGTGAAGTACCTCATTCTCAAGGGCCCTGCACTTGCTTTGGAGAGAATATTTGTAGGAATTGTTTTAATACGATCCAATTGATTGTAGTTCAATGTGAGGAACAACTTTTAGGGAAGGAGTTAACTACCACATGTGAGTTATCTACCGTGTCAACTAAGTATTCAGGTTTTCCTGTGAGTGTTACACCTAGTGTTGTACCTTGTATGCCCAGTGTTGTCTCATATGATATTCATAGTGAGGTGGTAGGTGAATCCAAAGCTCCTTATTCCTTCACTAGTGATCAATTGTGTGTGAATTGTCATCATGATGACATGGCCAAGTTAGGAAAATGGGAACAGAGATTGTTTGGACAACCGAATTTTTCATATTGTGACTGTAGTGACTCTTCTTGTATCCCACATTCTTGCTTCAATGTGAGACCTCATGAAGATCCTTGTGCTCAAAGTGTTACTCATGCTATTGGTAAGTCTCATATTGTTTCCAATAAGGTAGAACCTCTTCTTATTGAAGTGGAGCATGCTATAGCTCATTCCTTTGATCATAATGTAAGTGAGGAGAGGGTAGATGAAGAAATCATAGTTGAATATGTTAGATACAAGATTAGTTTTGATGATGTCAAATATATATGCCAAATATTAAAGAACAAAAAGTTTGCATAATACATTGTCTATTACATTGACTAACTACTATATTTAATGTAAATAATTTTGTAGATTAGTCAAGTAATAAGAGAAGTATGATTATGGAGTAAGCTTAGAAGATCAACTTGATGAAAGAAGAGAGAATGATGAAAAGAGATTATCCAAGAAAAAGGAGAATATATGGAGATGGAGTATTGAGATTGATCAAGATGAATTACAATATTTTGAACAATGAAGTTCTCTATTATAGGAGAAGAAATCAAGAAAAGAAGTTATCAAGATAGATTATGAGGGATGAAGATATGTGGAAAATGATCAAGAAGAAAGAGAGGAGATTGAAGAAAGGAAAAGTTGCAAGATTTCATGGGAGATCAAGATTCAAGTCATTGGATGTGATGTTGGAAGTTTATATGCTCAAGTGAAGGTTAGATGGGTCAAAT
>JBAGKO010211287.1:0-13185 GCA_037177275.1 Acacia concinna
CAGGGTGATCCCTTATCCCCTTATCTTTTTGTTCTTATAATGGAAAGATTGGGTCATTTAATTCAGGCTGCTGTGGATGAAGGAGATTGGTGTCCTTTTGAGTTATTAAGGCATGGTACTAAGATCTCCCATGTTTTCTTTGTGGATGATCTTATCTTATTTGCGAAGGTGGATTTGGAGCATGTAGCAATAATTAAGGCAATTTTGGATGACTTTTGTGATATTTCTAGACAAAAGGTAAATGCCACTAAGTCCCATATATATATTTTTTCAGGAATGTGAATCATGTTAAGTGTAAAGAAACTAGTGATTTCTTGAGTTTTACCCATGCTACTAATTTGGGTAAATACATAGGAATGCCTATATTGCATGATCGTGTCTCATCTTCAACATATAAGTTCATTCTTGATAGAATGGATGATCGTGTGGCAAATTGGAAAATCAATATGTTGTCCATGGCTGGTAGACATACACTAGTTTTGTCTCTCACATCATTTATGCCATCTTATGCAATGCAAACAACTCCTTTGCCTTTAGGTACATGTTAGGAAATTGATAAAAGAAGTCGAAGTTTCCTTTGGGGTAGTAATCTAAATCACAGGAAATCATATTTAGTGGCTTGAGAGAGAGTATGTTTGAAGAAGGATGTGGGTGGGTTGGGTTTGCGTCAAGCTCGTCACCTAAATCAAGCTTTTATGACTAAACTGGGGTGGTCTTTTAATTCATAAACGAGATTCATTATGGGTCAAATTTATGAGAGAAAAGTAAAAGGTGGGGAATGTTATAATACCAAAAGTTGAGAAAAGGAGATCTGAATCATCTACGTGGAGGGGCATTCGAACTATGTGGCGCTTTAAACAGTGTTTCATGGAGGATAGCGAATGGAAAAAATATCCTTTTTTGCAAGATCATTGGTTACCAAATTTGTAAAAATTAGAAACATTATTAGCCCTTCAGCCTTTGCAAGACGATTTTCTTCAATGGAAAATTTCTAATTGTTTGGATGAAGGGGGTCATTGGGTGTGGAGAAGATTTGAGCATTTGTTACCTTCACATGTTTTGTTGGCTATGCAACGAGTTGAAGTGCATGATTCAAGAAGCGCAAATTGGCCAGTTTGAAAATGGTCCAGTGATGGTGGTTTTACGTTAAAATTGGCTTATTATTACTTAACCAGGGAGATTCATTCGGATGGGAAGGGACCTTAGAAGTTGATTTGGAAGTTCCAAGTTCCTCAATATTATCGTTTATTCTTATGGCTTTTGACTAATTTGCATGATTTCCATAAAGGGTTTCACCATTCTAGCTTATGCGACTATTGCATGAATGGCCATGAATCTATTTTGCATGTTTTGAGGGATTGTACTTTGATTCAGGACTTTTGGAAAATGCAGGTTCCGAGAAAGAAGCATGACTCCTTTTTTGGGATAATGGATAGAAATGAATGGGTAGTATAGTGTCTAAACCAATGTTTCTTGGTGTCAGGATTTGAACTCAGATTATGGTTTGTTATATTATGTAGGCATATTTGGTTGGCACATAATGATAGGACTTAAAGATCTTGTTATTGAATGTGATTGTAGTAAGTTAGTTTATCTTCTCCAAAATCCAATCTCCTCTTCTCATCCAGATTTTGAGATTCTAACAGAGATTGAAGCAGTGATGCAGAAAGACTGGAGTGTGGAGTTGTTGCAATATAGAAGAGAGGTGAATATAGTAGCAGATGCTCTTGCGATAGAGGCATGGGAGATGGTTATGGACTTGCTTGTGTTGATGGAACTGCTAGTGAGAATTCTTCATTTGGCTTTGAAGTATTATGAGAATGTAGTTGTTATAGATGGGTCAAAGTATTTGAGCATTTATTTCCCTTTCACTATCCAAAAAAAAATATGGAGCTTCAATGGAGCAATGCTTGGAAAAGGAGGCCCAAGCTCAAGAAGGAAGGTTTAATGTCCCAAAATATCCATTACAAGGTATTGGAGGCCCAATGACAAGAGCAAGAATTAAAGCAATGAAGAAGGCTCTGAATTGTGTGATAAAAGAACTTAAAGATTTGGAGCCTACCTATTTAGAAGAGGCATCTCTTAGTTTGCCAAACAAGAGCCAAAGAGTGCTGATCACATTGTTAGAAGCCCATCAAGATGATGTACAAGACCCATGTGCAATCCAAATTGAATAATTCACTTAAAATACCATGTGACAAGCATGTGCCTTGGAGGAGGAGAATAAGCAACATTCAAAATAATTCAAGAATCATCTAGAAGACGTCCAATCAAGATAACCAATCATCATTAAGGCATCATTTTAGGTATTAATGACTAAGGTTTTAATTCTATGCTACCCTATTGTTGCCTATTTAAGAAGACTGTGCTTTTTGTAATGGAGGCATACTTGATTGTTAAATGAAAAGTTTCATTTTTGCACCTTGTTTCTTGAGAGTGGATTATCTCTAGGTTCTCTTTAGAACTAGCAGACTTATCAATGCTTGATTAACTTTGTGGCATCTTTCAACACTTTGGGTCCTTGTTCTTTCGTGTTCAAGGGTTCAAGTAGATCTCCAGATCTGTGTTTGGCTTTCTTGGGGTGAGTATAATTTGAATTGGTTGTGGGTTCGTGGAATCTTTTCTTTGTGGGTTCGCACCATCTTGGTATTAGAGATTCAGATATAAACTCATGTCATATCATTCTTGTTTTTCTTTTGTCTTTCATTCTTTTTTCTTCTTTGTAGTCATTTCTGTTTGTGTCTGAAAGTTTTGCTTTTGTTTGTTGCCTATTTCTTTGAGTTTTTTTGGTGTTTAATATGTCAATTTCATAGTTTAGGTTCTCATATGTTTACTCGGCTTGGAATCGTTTCAATGTGATATGTTACTCTTCCGTTCTATCCATTTTAATCTAGTTGCATTTTCTAGAATTTCTAGGTTCTAATTACTTTGGTTTGTGCTTGCTGTTGGTGTTTGATTTTTGTTATTTTCTTTAAATTTTGGCCCAAAAAAGAAATACAAAAAAAGAGTATTAAAAAAAGAAAGGAAAAAGTGAAAAAAGTATATAAAAAGAAAAAAAATCATACTATTAATGTGTCGAAAAATTTCTATGCAAGTGTCTATTTTGATATCCAGAATTTGATTGTCAACCATTCCAATCTAAACTCTTGAACTTCTCTTTTTGATACTTGCTTTCCTGTTACAAAATTCTTAGTGTTGTGTTGATTTTGCAAGTTTTGTGATTGTGCTTAGTTCTTTTAAGAGCCTCAAGAGGGATCTAAGAGTGGAAAAAAGGCATGAGTGACACATCAAATTCAAAAGCCAAATTGAGTGAAACATGAGTATTGAGTGACAGTTTTGAGGGAAACATGTGAGGAAATTTTGTCAGCAAATTTATTTCTTTAACAACTGTCTTGCAGATATAATGTCTAATGCTAAAGAAACATCTCATGGAAGTAACAAACCATTGAATGAGGAAAACACCCTTAGGGCATGTAACATCCTAATATTTTTTGAGCTCTAGATGGGGTATTTAGGATCAATAGAGGGCCCTAGTTTATAGATGACTAAGAGATCTCACAACAATTGAAGTGAAATAGGGGAAGAACCTATGTTTAAAGAGGAAATATTCCACAAAGTTTCACATTAAAATGCGGTTAGGTTCAAAAGCTCCCAAAATTCTCATAAAATCATAGTAAATATTACAGGGCTTTCAAAATAGTACAAAATGATCAGAATGTTTTTTAAAGGTCCAAGAAATTTTTAGTGAATTTTTAAATATTTTAATAATTTTTAATCGGACCATGTTTTTGGCCAGAAATTGACATGTTATATAGGGATCTCAATGTTCTGGATTGGGATTAGAGAAAATTAACATATTATTTTAGAGGATTTTTAAAATAATTTGGAGGTCAGGAAGAAGTCCAAGATATCAGTAAAACTTGCTGGAATCGGCTAATTGCTAGTATATTGGACTTTTTGAGAAAAAATTATTTTTGAGAGTTTTAGATGTCCAAAAATTATGCAATTTTTATAGTATCTTCCTGGTATTTTTATAGAATTTTGAGAAAATTTTGGGAATTTTTAGATGAGTACAGAATTTTCTAGAATTTTCTGATATATTAGCCGATACGGGGGAAATTGTCAGAAGAATTTGAGTCAAGGGAGTTTCCTTAACCCCTAGGCAATGGTTCCAGCTATGCATGGTGAGGTGTCTAAGGAGAGTTCTAGAAAAGGGCACATGTCAAGGGGAGAGGTTACCACATGCAATATTTTGCAAAAATTACATCTAAAGACCCATATAATTACACTTAAGAACCCAAAACCATGACTATAAATAGACCCCTTTCTGTTCTCCAAACCGTGATCCCTCTCACTCTAAAGGAACCCCTGTCAGTCTCAAGGTGTGGTCAGCTCCCAACATACAATTCAGTATAAATGAAAATGAACATTGCCCCATAATTCACTAGTTTTTGTAGCCAAACTTCAAAAATGTAAAGCTCTCAACATACACATAATCTCACAAATGATATATTTAATTAAAGCTTGATATGTCTTCTTTTAGACTAGAAAGTTTCACAATATTTGGACATCAGTAGTCTAGGGGGAAAATGACACATGGCAAAACTGCCACCAATCTTATTCCAGAAATTAACCTACTTGGGCCATAATTCTTACACCAATTTTATTCTTTTTGTCTTGCCTTATAATTGGGGAATTTTGGTTAATAAAAATTGGGATGTTACATATCTCACCTGTCAATAAAATTTTGTCCTCAATTTGTTGCATTAAACTCTTCATAAACTCTAAACATCATCTTTCCATGTCATCCTATGCTACCCAGGTATCTTTCTTAGGAAATAATCCCTTTCAAACCATTTTCACGAATGGGATACTGTGGTACTAGAGTTGCCTCTCCTACCTATCAATATTCTGATCTGGCCTAACCTCAAACATAAGGTCATCTCAAATATCTACATCATCTTACTTAATCATATGGTTAGGGTCTAGTTGGCAGTCATTTAATTGTGAGAAATGGAAGGCATCATGCAACTACATTGAATTTGGGGGCTTCCGCTGCACACTCTGATTTTACACAATCCTGCCACAATTACCATAGTGATGCATTCTCATTCTACTAAGGAATTACAGGATTTTTCAAAAGTCTTACTAGTAGCATCACAATCATCAAACTCTATCACATCTTTCTTGATCCCTCCCACTACTAATTCATCTACCTCTGATTATGACACATTCTTACCATTCCTATATGCAAAGTACACTTACTCTTGCATGCTTCCTCCAAGATTTGCTATCGAATCCTTTGGTGGCACATACACTCTCTCTTTCCACAACAGATTCATCTACTCAAGGATCATTTAGATGCGTGAGTCTCACTCATCATGCATCGCTAGGGTTCCTCGACTACTATCTTTAGGTCATTCTCTACTTGGTCGACACCACAACCATAAACCACATTTACGGGTGCTCAAACTCATCCTCGTACAAATCTCTATTCTCGAATCATCAGGGCTACTACTTGCACTATCTTATGACTCAATTTGTCTACGATGATATTAGCCTTCCTTGGATGATCTACAATCTCTAGGTTTTTATTCCTTAAGCAACTCCATCCATTTATGCCGTCTTAGCTCAACTCTCTTTAATCAAAAAGTTTTTCTCAAATTCTCATGGTCGCACTATAACAATAGTGTCTCCAAATCCTCAGCGCGGTCACAATCGCCATTAGTTCTCATGGACGCCCATGAGGCTCATGCCATACCTTTTCCCTACCGCATCAAGACACATCTCAACTTTTGGATAATCAACACACATCCCAATCCCTTCCCACTGGAATCACACTAAACTATAGATAGTCACACCATCTTATGAGCATTAGCCACATCATCTCATGGGCATCGACCCATCTCAATTTCATGGTGAACCTGAATTGGTCACACCTTTTGGTGCACCTTGCATTGTACGACACACTTCACACTACATCTCAAGTCTCACGATGGACCATCTAGGCTTTACGCGGATCTCTTTCTCAACTCAGTGAAGCTCCTCTAATGACTATTTGTCCCACACCCATGAGTTTCCCCTTATCAGCTTTGTTAGCAATAAGCAATGTAGGAGAAATTCCTCATCAAGCAACATCCAGAAGACCGCATGTCTCACTATAGTTCTTGGCTTTTCCTATTTCAGTATTGCCTCCACTTTGCTAAGATCCACCAAGACCCTTTCTTATAAGACTATATAGCCCACAGTTTCAACTTTCGAAAGCCAGCCTTGCATCGACTTAGGTTAGCATAGAGTTGCTTATCTTTTGTGTACCCAGCACTCTTCTTCAATGCTTCTCATCCTCATCTTTACCTCATTAAGGAATACTAGGAATCAGTTTAAGCATGGATGAAAATTTGATTTAGGTAGTCCATAAACACCGTGGGTACATTGGCTAGCCCAAATGGCATATATGAACAATTATGATAATGCCACGTATGATTCTTAGGGTAGTCTCTGCCTGATATTAGGTCTATCCTTGAGATCACACATGATATAAGTAATTGATCAAACAGACCATCAACTTTATCAGCAATTTAGAATAACAGGCTCTCCTCCTTTCTTCTTGGCAAATAACATAAATGCTTCCCTTGGGAAGACATAAGGTTGAATGAACCCCTTTCTCTAAGAGCTTTTCTCAATTTGCTTCTTGGTTCTGCCATCTCATTTAGAACCATTCCATATAGAGCATTACTAGTGAATAAAACTCTTGGCTTAGTCTCCATAGTAAACGCCCCTTCCTTTTTTAAATTCCCTTCGCTTTCTTGGATTACCTCCTAACATCTTTTATGTAACATCTCTTAGCTTCTACTATTGGTAGAAGGTTGAGGTTGGCATTTATACTATCTCTAACTGCTCTGTTATATTAGCCATAGAATACAAGATAGCATTGTTGCCAGGCAGTCATTTCCCAGTATACCTCAAACTTCTAAATAGTTAATCAAATCAAGTTTATCACCAATTTGTGACCTTTAGTGTGTACAATACAGCTTAGACAAGCATTAATCATGCTCAATCTAACACCCACAGGTACAGATATGATAATGGCATGCTGCAGCTGGTGCACACTCAATCCCAATCATTTCACACCATCATATGTAATAAGTAAATGACTGACATCTAATTAAATAATGCTTACAATATGCTACCATTATGGAAAATCATACCTTGTATGAGCTAAGGGGACTTTCGAGCCTCTTCTTATGTCATGGCAAAAATTCATCCCTGGTTCCTTTTCTAACTTTCTCATATTGTTATGGAAAATTTTTGGCCATATGACTCGGTCTCTGGTAGGCATAGCAGATAATTTGATCATCAGGGATAGAGAAGAGTTTGCTTATATGTTGTGTTTTGCTACATTGTAGATAAAATTGAGTCACAGGAGGTCCTTGATAATCTCAATTCATCGGTCATAAAGGTTTCTTATCATTACTATTATTTCTCCTCCTTGAGAATTAATGGCCCATTCCGTTTCTGTGAGGAACCCCTACTACCCGTCCGCTCTGATGACTATTACCTTTGGCCAAACATATGATTTGCCAAATTATTTTATGTTATTTGGCACTCTTCCACCTCCTGATTAAACTAGGTGAACTGCTTGGAGACCATCTTCTCTCTCAATTTCGGTCTCAGTGTTCATATCATCATATCTGAGCCCCAACTCTCATTATCTCGAGTCATCAACTATGAAGAGTAATGTGACAACCAGATGAATCTTGAGCTAAGCAGTCATAAAAAATTTCCTTCTCCTTCTATCGAATTGTTACTCAGCTTCCTTCTTAATCCTAACAGATCGAGAAAAATACTTTTCATTAAATTGCTTCTGGAAAGTTCCCAAGTCATAGGTGTATTGTGGCACCACAAAATTAGCTCATTATTTCTCACCATCGGTCCATATCTTCATCTAGCTTGTATATTGTCAGTTGTTCCTTGATGTTATCAGGGCATCCCAGCACCTTGAAGATCTTCTCTAATCGAAACAGCCAGTCCCCTGCTAATTGAGGATCAAAGTTCCCTCAGAAGGTAGGTGGTTGCTGCTGGCAAAACTATGACCTACGTTTGTAAAACCTCTGCCTCAGCCGCAAGTGGAGGTATAGGAACCTCAGGCTGCACTAGTCTATCCCTGCTACCTCCTAAATTATTCTGCCTTTCCCTATCTATATTTTATTTCTGTTGCATTCTCACAACTCATCTCAAACCGTGTATCAATGTATGTTGCTCTCTAAACATGCCTAGTAATTGCTGCATTGGATCAGGGTCCCCCTCTAGACCTTGCATGGCTCCTCTCCCTCTTATCCTGACTATCCTTGCACTTTACTACTAAGAATAATGAGGAGGTAAATTTTATGTAACCATAAGGGCATTTCCATGATCTCATAAAACATATGATATGTAGGTACTCCAAAAGTAACATTCAATAGACATTTACAGTAGTTCAAGGAAATTTTCTAGCCATATGTAGCCTCTATACAGCATGTTCCTATCCTATTACATTACATATGTTATCTTAGTCCACTACTTCCTAGGGGTAACCCATCTCAAAATTACCCTAGGTCAAAACACACTTAACTATAGTGCACCAACTCAAACTTTAGACACCAGCTTACACTTTCAAGTATCAACTCCCCGTGACTACCTTGATAAAAGTAAGTTGTGTCATCTACTTCTTAGTACTCTAAGTCAGCACTAGCCCTAAATCAGTACTGGTCTTATATCATACATTGGGTAGAATATGTGTCAACACATGTTGGGAATGCATCCCATACCAAATCTTGACTTCCTTTTTATTGCATACTCTCCCCTGACTATATTTATCTAACACCCGAGTGTTAGGATATTAGGGTATCAAAGTATCAGAGTATCATAATTTGATCCCAACTTTGCCTCATTCGGTCACAGTAGATCGTTGTCTCCCTCCAATGAATTGCTAGCTAACGAGTTGTCCATAGTTGCATCTAATCTAGATTGATACCTGATCACTAACCTTGAGTAGACTGGCTTCCTCAGGTTTAGCAGATCTGGCCTACACCAGTGACTTGATACCGGAGCACCCTCTTTGTAACATCCCAAAAATTTTCTAAGCCTAGATAGAGGATTTCAGGTAGGCGAGGGTCGTACCCGGATATTTTTTTAGGCCTAAATGAGGTATTTGGGATGAATAAAGGGCCATAATCAATAGAGGAGAGAGAGATCCTGACTTCTGAAGTGAAGTATGGGGAAGAACCTAAGTGCAAAGAATAAAAATTTGGCAAAGTTAGAGGCTGAATTTTGGACTGGTCCGAAAGCCCCGAAAATTTCTAGAAAATCCTAAAAATTATTTTAGAGCATTTAGAACATTATGAGATAGTCAGAATGATTTTTAGAGGCCATATGAATTTTTAGTGATTTTATGAATATTTTATTAATTTTTGGCTGCACCGAGGTTTTTGGCCAGAAATTAACTACAACAAATATTGAAGGGCCTTGTTATTCTGGATTGGGATTTGGGAAAATTATTAGAGCATAAGAGAAGATGAATGAAGTTGGTTAGAGGTTCAAAAGAAGTCCAGAGAAATTTTAGAAAATTCTGGAATATCGATTATCGCCGGTATAAGGGACTTCTTCGCAGAAAAATTATTTTCTGGAGTTTCCGAACTTGAAAATTTTAAAAATTTTATGATATACTTCTAGGCTATTTTTCATATTTTTGGGTAAATTTTCAGAATTTTTCAATGTAAAATGAATTTTCTAGAATTTCTGGATTAAATAAGGTAGTACAGGACAATTATGGGAATATACTGGCTTAGATGGGCCCCACAGACCAGCTGCACATTTTTTGGCTTAAGAGGCAAGCCAAGGAAAGCTCAAGAAATGTGTAGAAAAGGTGATGTGGCGCATGGAGAAGGGCTAGTGGTTTTTTTGTTTACTTTTATTACAATATTTCCATAATACCCAAAGTGCCCTTCAAGAGGTCTATATAAGGAAACTCTCCCCCTCCCATCTTGCACAAAATTTTGGGTTCCCTGGGGAAGTTCTAGTGGTTTGGAAACTTGACCCCCATGCTCAGAATTCTGAGGAGGTTCAAGCCACGCTATCCGAGCCAACGATTAAGGTATGTTCTAGCCTATATTTTCTTTTATTCTTCTCCTCTTCTCCACAGTTTCTAGGGCATTTCATAAGGGGAAATGTTGTCAGTGGATCTAGCTAAGCAAGAGGAGGAAGAGTTTAAGGTTGTGTGAGTTTTATTTGGGCTAGAAGAGGCTTGTAGATAGTGTGTAGGCTTGAATAGTGTTGAGTTTTTCCTTGGGTGAAAAGGGGGTGTTTCAGCCAGACCTAGAAGAGAGTGATATGATGTGATTTTCATTGGTTTGATGGTTCCAATGCATTTAGAGCAGTGTTTTACCTAAGGAAAGGTCAAAGGTCAAAGGAACCACAACGTTAGTTTTGGAAATTAATTGCTCTCTCATGTGATCTTTGTTTTGGATTAGTTGGCTTCTTTAGAAATATTTATGCATCTAGTTTCATATCCAAAAAGAATCATCTCAATTGGAGTTGTGGTTTGGGAGATATGTGAAAAACATCAAACTTTGTCAGGATTATTATGATGAATTCGAGTGTCAAGCCTCCTCTTGATGTCTATTTGTCGCATTTTAAGTCTCGTATCATATGTAAACAGTTTCAGGTCAATCAGATCTATGATTAAAGAAATATGTTCAAATTACTCAACCTTTGTCATACTGGTTAATGACAACACTCGGTTGTTAGGGAGAGAGACACTCGAGTGTTGGAGAGAGAGAGAGACACTCGAGTGTTGTATCTAATACTCCTATTTTATCAATTTAACTTCTAATTGAGTCATTCCAAATTCCATTTGATCAAAGAGTTCTCCAATATCACATGTAAGTACTTGAGTCTTGATATTCCCATTACAATAAGCAAGTTCATCTTTGTTCAACCTCTTCTCTTCTTCTTCATGATTGTTCTCCCAAATTCAATTCAATAACTCCATTTCTCTTAGTGAATTCTTCTTTAAGTTCTTCAATCCCATTTATTCTTCTAATTCATCTTCCATAATCTATTAGATGTCTTCTTTAATTGCTTGATTAATCTACAAAATGTTTCACATTAAATATAGTAATTAGTCAAAGTAAGGAATAATGTATGGTGTAAACTTTTTTCTCTTAATACTTGGTATTTATATTTGTTGTCATCAACACATACATCTAACATGTTTGTGTCATCATTTGTGTCACTTTAAGAGCTTCAGCACATGGGCAGCCATGTGTTGCTATAGGCTTCATGGTACTAGCATATATCTTTTTATGGGTAACGAGTTTGTAGCAATCTTCAACATACAAATACACACTGTAGTGAAGTAACTTAATAGCAACAAATGCATTTGAACAAGACACCACTTCAAGCAAGTGTATTTGTATGCTATCAAATCAATAGTTAAAGAGACCACTCGATATTATTGCAACAAAAATATGATCATCACCAAAATATTCACACTTCATATGTTCAAGCCCCTTAACTTCTTCCATAAGCTTTGCCTCAATATTTGGCCCAATGGCATTTCTCCAATTCAGTATTGCGGCTTTGCATGCAACAATCTTCTTTGCTAATCTTTCCCAGTGCTTATGAATTAATACATAAACATTGTGCTTCCTCTCTCTCAAAATCCATGCATTGAATGATTCAACAACATTTATAGTTAATTTGTCCCATCTTTTGTGAGGAAATTTGCTTTGAGCCCATCTATCAACATCTCTTTCCACCTCAACCCATTGAGCTAACTCTAGAGAAAAGGATTTCAGTTTCCCTATTGCCACATTATATTCATATACATGCCTTGAATATGCAATTACATCAAGCATCTTTATAACATCCTCCTTGTTATGCCTACAAGTCCATACCCTTACTCTGTTCATCTTTGCATACTCAGCATTGAAATTTTCTTTAACATGCCTATAGCAAAATGTATGCCTCTCACCACCAAATATATCTCAGACAGCATTAATAATTGCAAGGTTTCTATCATAGACAATTGTAATCTCCATTATACCAATGATATCTTTCAACTTCTAGAGAAACCAACTCCATTCATCATGTGGTTCTCCACTAACTATAACATAAATCAAGGGAAACAATTGGTCATTAGCATTTTATGTATTAGCTAAAATCAAGGTTCCCTTATAAGGACTACTTAGATGACATTCATCGATGTATAGTATGCCCCAGCACCGTTGTAAGAAGCCTTTGATAGAGCATCCATAGGCAATAAACACCCTATCAAATGTGTTATTGTTTGAGAATTCACATCGAGCAACTATGTCTAGATTAGTCTCCACTAGCTGGTCACATATTCAAAGAATAGCCAAGTATGAATTCTCTACACAACCATGTATTTCCTCAACAATTTTTCTTTTCCCTTGTACGCCTGAGTATAATTCAGATGCACCCCACAATCTTTATATGTGTCAATCATAAGCTCATTTGCACGCTTGTCTATGTTTCCTCGTAGGTTGTCTGCCATGATTGATGATGTTAATTTTGATTTCTTCAAGTGAGATACAATAAGATTATCCTGTGCATGATGTAGTGCTCACCTTTCTATGTTCTTATCGTTAGGAATATAGTATATTTCCTTCTCCTATTGAGTATGCTCCCATATACCATAGACAACCATCAACTACGCATCTCACAATGATCTTGTCCTTATTGTTCTTTACATACTTGTATGCAATCATTTGGGCAATGCTATAGTTCTACAAAATTTGTCGAAGGCCATTGGCATTGGTAAAAACTTGTCCCTCCCTAATTATCAAATCCTTCCACTTTGTTGAGTTTATCTCAAGTCTTCCTGTCACCATCATTTGGACATTGCATGCTAGAAAAGGTGAATCTTCATTGAACATATTCTCTAAAATTCCATCCCAACATTCTGACAAGTCATCAAACCTGCACAACAATTACAAGTACAATATATTAGAAATCACAACAACACATCCTCTTCTTGATAGGTTACTTTCTTTAGGAAATTAATACTTACTCATATTGCCCATCTCTTGGATCATCCCTTACTGCCCTAATGAGACCGAGATTGTCACCTTCCGGGCTATCAAGATGTGATTGCACCAAATAATGTAGTATAGGGCACAACCA
>JBAGKO010211296.1:0-13184 GCA_037177275.1 Acacia concinna
TGTATATGTGTATGTATCCTAAATTCTCAAGTAAGTGATGTTATAAGTGAATTTAATTGCAATTCATTTTTATTTCCCTTGTAAATATGTTAATTATGGTTAAGGCATGTTTAGATTATTATTCCTTTCAAACATGCTTTTATGTGTACTGATACTTGATATAAATGGAAGAATGAATTATTGTACCTTATCTTGATAATATTATATATATACTGGTGATTGAATATATCTGTCATGGAGGTTGCATTTGTGATGGGTTGCAGTGAGGAGGAATTTAAATATTGAGATCTTTTACTACGTGGTATGTCATCACTCAGTGCACAGTGGATGGCACTTTTAGGGCCCCTTCTTCCATACTTTCCTTTGGCTGAGATTTGTGTTGAAGCTGGGGACTTAGGACACCTTCTTGGATTTGTTGTTTTAAGGAGGGGAGCCATAGTCCAGACTTAAGCTCTATACCTTTGGCTGGGTGTATCTTAAGAAATTGGTGAGCTTGGGATAATCCAATTAAATGGATGAGTTCCTATTTAACTATGTGTTAGCCTATGGCTTCAGTTCGCGGAATAAGGGTAGATGGTGATATGAGGGAGATTGCATATTGCATAATTATAATGGTTTATTGTGATAAAAATAGAGATTTGAAAAATGATGATTTGATTTGAAATTATGTTATATGAAGTTCATGATATATGCTAATATATGTGTAATCAATTCTTTATTTTGTCATATGTGATTTACTTGTGTGTAGTAGAAACTTTTAGTAGTTATTGAGACTGTGGCATCTCATCCCTTAATATTAACACTTTTTAGGTAATTGACCTAGTAAGAACCAAGGGAAGGCGCCTATGGAGTTAGCCGCGATGGCTCTTTTGTACTCCTAGAGCATATGTTATGTTGTTTTATTTGTCATGACCCTAAGACTTCCGCATTTTATTTTTATTTCACTAAACTATTTTAAGGATGTTACTTGAAAGCTAGAGTGTGCTTTTATTTGAACTACATATGTATTTTGATTATTCGGATGTCAAACATTCTTACTAGTTATATACGAGATAATTCTGTTAAAAATTTGATATGTTGAATTAAGGTGTTACATTATAGATCTTTTAAGACATGTTCTCCCACATTCTATTAGTATTTCCTTGTAGCTCCCCATCCCCCTCCTTCAAAAGAGTTCTTTTAATAATCCCCTGTTTCTCCACCTATAATTGCCACCACTTGATTCTTGAGTTTAGAGTTTGCTAGCACTTTTGTTTAATACACTTAATACACACATCAAGGGGCCAAAACCCTATGTTGTGTTGTCACGTTGTCTCAAGGGATCACTTTGCAGTTAGGACAAAGTTTCCTATCAGGATTTCCTAAAAAAAAGGTCAATTTGGGTCTTGCAGGCTTCACTCTTGTATGTGATTAAATGTTCATCTCTCTCCTTAAAGTAAGTGTTAACAAGCTTGAGGTTATATGCTAGAGAGAAATCAATAATAGATTGACCTTCATTATTAAGTTCCCCAAATCCAAAACTACCATGAACTATTGCATTATGTCTTGCTTCCCTTCCAACATGTCCATTAAGATCCCCCAATAAAAAAAAAATTCTATTTGTGGGATGCTCTGAATTAGCCCCTCCATATCTTCCCAAAAATTTTCCTTAGGATGTGCTTCTACCCTTACTTGAGGTGCATATGCACTAATAATGTGGATAGCATCCTTTTCCACAATCATTCTTAAGAAAATGATTCTATCTTCAATCCTTGTAATCCCTACCACATTCTTCCTCTATGCATTATCCACAATAATACCAATCCTATTTCTTTCATTTACTTTTCCTGAGTACTAAAGTGTGTAACCATTAATAATATGGGAAAAGAACATAACAAATAAAAATTTTATAGATGAGAAAGGATGTGAAGAACTAGACTTACAATTCGTCTGGAAAGTTTAGCAGTGGTGTTCAGATCTCCCATCCATATCATTTTAGCAAGGTTTCCAACTTTCATGGTAATACCTTTAAGCTTTGGAGTGTTTGAAAATCCTTTTGAGAATATCTCCATCTTATGGCAATTTCCAAGACACACTTCTTGCAATAATGGGAAATCCAAGTCATGGGAACCATGACAGAAGGCTTCAAGGTTCAACAAGCGTTCAAGTTTTAGACGCTGTAATCTAGGGAACACAATCTTGAAAAAAATTGCATGAATCTCTTTTCTTAATACTATTTCCTTTATGCTCTCACAATCACATATCTCTAGCTCTTGCAAATGCACAAGACTTGTTGAGGATAAAGGAGAGAACAAACAACTAATTCTTCTGCATTCCTTTATCCCAAAGTATGTTAGAAATGAAAACCGAAACGGTTTATAGAAAGGCCATTCATTATCATTCTCTGTTCATCATATGCAACCTACATAAACGAAGATTTTGTTGTAACATTAACATATCATTCTCTGTTCAAACTCATATGGCATCACTATCATTTTGTTTAATTAAATTTTATACATTTTCCCCTGTACACTCAATTATAGAATAAAAAGGATTTTTTTTTTTTTACAAAATCCATTCATATTCAATTTTTATTTTGCTAGAAAAATTATTAAAAAATGCAGGAAAGAAGAATTTTAGAAAAAGAAGATAGAAAGAAAATTGTGTGGTCCCACGAAAGAAAAGAGGACTAACCAAAAATAAAATTATGTTGTGAGGAACAAACAAGAATAAATGAACTTTTAGCTATTTGCTATCTGATATTGTTGATGATGGTTGTTGGCTCCGTATTTCTCTAAAGATGACTGTTCAAGGATACAAGGTTGGTAGCAGAAGCTCACAAGATTTGGTAGATGGCTTAAAGTAAGAGATTGTACTTGACCAAATGCAGTTAGGTCTGTTCTCCACTCTCCTCCATTCTTGACAATAACTTATAGCATGCTGCAGTTAATAATACTGATTCCCTTCAGGGATGGGAACTCGAACACATATGATTCTTTGGAGATGGAAGTTGCATGACTTGGTAATGCATTCTCGATAACTTCACAAGAGCTAGCATGCTGAGAAAATTCAATTGAGCTATCTTCTTCACTTTTGACTAGTTGCTCCACCATCATATAGTTTGATATCTTCACATCTTTCAATTTCACAATAAGCTTTGCTACGGAATGAGAGAACAGATATCTTAAATTGTGACAAGCTTCTAAGCTTAACGGTGTGAGATTGTTAAAGCAGTTGATTTCCACTGGAGTTGTTAACATGGGTACCAATTTTACTATACACTTTATGCTAGCATTGGAATTTAGGTTTTGTTCAAGCTGGAATATGACATTTAGTGAATCCCATCCTTTCACTTGAAGTTGTTCCAGATTTGGCATGTAGGACCTAATTTCTTCTTTAGTTTCTGTTTCCTTAACATCAGAAGAGATATGGTCTCTCATGAAACTAGCTTAAAGAGAAATTTGGTAAGGTCAAGTGAGAGACTAAAGCAAGAAAGTAGGAAAAGGGAAAGTGTGCCTATAGATGTATGCCATATCTCAGTTTTCGCTTTTATCAATACTCCCTTTAGTCCTTTAGATAAAAAAGTTGATTAAAATTAGTTTAAGGAAATAAATGTGTAAGAGATATATTTTTTTTCTCCAAATATACCTTTTTTTATGGAGAGGGTGAGTGAGAGAGAAATAGAGTGGGAAAAGAGATGAGATAAATACATGTAATTGATTGGGGGTAAAAATGGAAAAAGTGAAACAAATTTTTAAACAAGTACAAAGTATAATGTATATTTAAGACAGGAGGAAGTGTTGTATAGAGTATTTTTCAGAGAAATAAATATGGAAAATAAACTATCAGACTTATTTAGCAATTTATGAGATAACAATTCCTTGAGCATTGAAGGAATAGCTGCACAATTAATTAATTAATTAGTACAGAAACAAAAAGACAAGTATCTACACATTTGATTAATCAGTTGATACTTGGTTGCCGATCTTTCCCGCTGTTTGGAAATTTGATTTGGCCATTGAATTGGAAATCTCAATGTTTGATGGACTGAGTTCAAGGCAACAAGGGAAAAACCTTGGAGTGTTGGAACCAATATCTTGGAGGGTAGAATCAGAAAAGGAGTTACTGAGATTCTCTTGCTTTGGTATGTTTTGAGTTGGCATTGAAGATATCTTCAGCTGGGGACATCCTTCAATGCATAAATATCTCAGAGATGACCAGGCTAGTTCATAACAATCTAGACAAATGCTCACAAGGCTTGGGAGATTCTTGAGTGTCAAAGAATCTAACTTGGCAAACAAAAGAGTTTTTACTTTCTCTTGTTCTCCTCCACCACCATCATCCCCAACAACTTTCGCCATCAGTTAGCAACTGTGTATCACCAGCTTTTGAAGCTGTGTGAGTGTTTTGGTAATGGTGGGAATGAAGACACTTCTTAAAGCATCACATTTCTTAACTTTAAGTGATCTCAAGTTCTGAAAGCCTTGAATATAACTTGGAACATTACTCCAAATATGTCTTAGCTTGCTAAGCCAAGATTTCTCTATTTCTTTGAGTTGAGAAAACAACATAGAAATTGGTTGGCCTTCCATTTTTTACTGTTTCAAGTCAAAGACAGTATCTAATAAAGAACGCTCAAGTAATAAGATTTTCTCCAATTTTGGAAACTGGGGCATCCATTTGGATTCAAATAGTGTACCTCCAATGTGAACAGATCTATCAGCTCCTAATGTTGAGTAGGACCCTTGCAGATGTTGGCCATTATCAAGCTTTTGTTCTTCTTAAACCTGTACAAATCCATTGGCTGGCCTATTTAACTCACCAATTTTATGAGATGGGGTGTGACTTCACTTGATGGAATAAAATCAAATGAATCAATTTTTATTTAACTCGCTAGTTAAATGAGCAAACACATAAGTTAGGTGAGTTAGCCCATTTAAAGAATTATGTTTTATTCTTAGAACCTCTAAAATAAATAATATCTCCCAAGTTAATACATCATATAATATTAAAAAGATAATCCTAAATTAAATTTGTTTAAAAATCTCATAACTTCCATTACTCTTGATTCCATGTCCTTGATTTTGCATGTGAAAAATTATTGCTACAAGACAAGATTTAAAACTTGTTGAAGTTTAAAACATTAGAATGATGAATTCGTCTTATGCACCATTCAAATTGGCTTACATATACAAGATGTGAAACATCATATGTGGAAAATATATAAGAAAGTGCTAATTTATATGAAGCATACTTGAGACTTTAATAAATGAAACTCATTCTTATTATCTGGTATAATGAACCTAACAAGGTTAGGGAGTTCTTGTAGCTTCAGTTCCACTAAATTTGTGAACTTGATCACTGAAGTCTCATCATGCATTTCCTTGGAGGCAATACATTCGATCCCATAGCATTCAGTCACATGCAATCCTTGAAGCATTCTAACACTTGACCCCTGGGATGGTGAAAAGACATGCTTCAACTTTTTGCAGAATTCTACTTTCAGATCTCTCAAGCTACCAAAGCATTCACATGATGCCGAGGTAAAACTTTTTGCATGGCATATCTCTTTTACATTGTCCAAATTGTACAGAGACAATGATTGAAGTAGTGGGAAGACACAACTTGAAGCATAGTCAGTTTCATCTATTAAATACTTCATATCATTGCATAATTCAATGTTGAGATTTTTTAAGTATGGAAAGCCTTCTTCATCCAACTCATAAAGGAAATTTTCTAATTGTCTCACATTCCCAAGGTTGAGAATTTCATATTTCTTAAGAAACTGTTGAATTGACATGTTCTCTTTAATGTCCCTATAGTACACACTGCTAGTTTAAGGATGTTAGGGTGTATATAACCCCAATGAACAAGGCCATGAGAAAGAGTAGTAGGGTCTCTCAAATAGATCTAGAACTTAATCAAGCTTTTGAATTCCAAATATTTTGGAAAAATATGAATTGCTGTTATTGAAATCTCTAGAACTTTTAGCTGATGAGAAAGAGATTTGAGCTCTGCAAGAATAGAAGACTTTTCCACACAATGGAAATTCCTTACTCTAAGATAAAGTTCTTCTAAGTTAGATAAGCTAGCTAAAATCCTAGAAGACATCTGATCAAGAACATTGCATTCTGTCAAATCCAACAGTCTTAGAAAGCTAACTTTGCCTATTTCTACTGGCAATTCTTTGATATTTGAGTGTGCAAAGCTTAACATTTCCAATTTACTTAGCTCCTTACAGATAACTAATATGTCCCCAACCTGACAATCTTCTAAACATAAGGTGCAGAGGTTGTTGAGAGATTGAAATAGAGATGACATAGAAGGAATGCACAGATTGCTTATGCCTAAAACAGTTAGCTTGCTCATGTTATGGAAGAAATTTTCTGAAATGGGTTCTCTCTTCTTTAAAACAACCTGTAAAAGTTAGGTTTGGACACTAAAAACTCATAGGATGCATCTTAATCTCATCAAACACAAGTGAGATTGCACTATGATGCCATGTGAACTCCTTTCACCCCTTTTGTCCAGCATCAAATTTCACTGCAAATCCATGCTCTTTTTTGGATGCAATTGTTATGACAGTATCATAAACAACATCATGCATCTTCACACTCTCTACCTCATTGCTTTTCAATAACAGAAACTACTTCTTTAGAGTATCAACCAAGGTATGCACTCGATTCCTTTCTTTACACAAAGCACCTAGATCTTTAAACAAACCCAAACCCACTACATATCTTAGTAGAATTTCAATAGGAATGTCAAAGTCTTTTGGGAATAAGCAACTAAGCGAAAGGAGAAATTTAGCTTCTTCATTGCCTAGAAAGTTATAGCTTAATTCTATACATGAATATATAGAATATTCTTGCATCTCTAAGAAGGAAGTTAGTGAAGACTTTCTCAGTGCATCCTCCCTTGCATGCTTCTGATCGTTTCCTAGTGATTTTCCTATTGTGACAATAGCAATTGGCAAACCCCTACATTCATTTGCAACCTCTTTTGCTATATTATGGATTTCAGCTTTGTCCACAACATGACCACCTACTGTATCCCTGAAGAGATCCCATGCTTCTTCTTTAGATAGAACTGGGATAGCAAAGTTCCTTTGACTTCTCATCCTGTGGCACATATCTTCATTTCTTGATGTGAATAAGATTTTGCAGCCACTATGACATTATCATTTGAAGGAAGCCCTATCAACTCAAAATCCAACTTTGTCCGTACATCATCCAGAACTAGTAGTGCCTTACTTATCTTGCCAAGCCTCTTAAGTAGTTGTTATGCCCTTCCTTGCAGAGTTTCTTATCAAATTTCAAGCCTAGAGTACACCAATCTGACCTTGAATCTTTCTATAGTCAGGAACATGGCATACTACAACCATTGAAATTTCATCAAACACCTTATCTGCTTCTAAAATTCTAACAAGATCTTTCACCAGTGTGGTTTTCCCCACACCACCCATCCCACAAACACTTATCCAGTGAAACTCATCACCCTTCAATTTCTCTACAATCTCTCTCATAATTGATTCTCTCGAAGCAAAGCCCTTAATGCCTTCTGTGAAGGTGGATCCTAGTGTTGGTAAAGGTGCAGGGTAAGATATGAACTCAAATTTTTGCTCCTTCAAGGAAATTTTTGCTCCTTCAACCCAAGTTTTGACATAACTCCCATTTTGATTGCCACAAGAAACTCCATTTTGCTTTAGCTTGAATGTATGCTACTTACGCTACTAGTCTACTCTATTAATCCCAACCCAAGACAAAAAAAACAGAAATTGGAATGAGCGACCTGGAGAAATTATATTTATTGAGAGTGACTAAAAAAATAGTAATTATTTAGGCAGGCTAAATATAAAAATATAAAATTAAAAATATTAAAATACCCTAATGAAATATTTTGTATTCCCTCCTACTAGCAGTGTTTGTGGGATAGGACAAACCCATTTTGCTTCCTATCCCGCAAAAGATATGAGATAGCAAATATGTTCCATGTCCCATTCCATTATCGTCGAGATTTGGTTTGTGACAGAATAGGGATGGGATCAGGATGTCCCATATATTTTTTTGAAGATATGGACTATCACTTTTTGGCTTTTTTCTGAACTAATAACAACTAAAATGTATGTGTATGAGTTAGACAAAGAACTAATATGATTGAGAATATATAATAAAAATATGCAAGCACCCTTTTATCATTTTTAGATAGGCAACATAATAAAAAAAACATAGGGAATAATCAAAACTTAAACTTAATAATAGTGATGACAATGATCATACATATTTATAGTAGTAGCTCACTCAAATGAATGATAGTGAGGGTTTTCTTAAATACACACACTCAATATGTGATAATATCATTTTATATGACTAAAATCTATTTATAAAAGATTATATAATAATATATTATATATATAACTAATATCTATTTAACAAAGATATTTTAGTAAAAAAAACAAAAATCTTAGGCATATTACATATATTAAACTAATAACAATATAATTCTGAGACAAGACAAAAAGTCAAGAAGGAAAGATGCTCATCTTGCATCCCATCTCGATAATAATTTTATCCTGCCTCACCTTTGTCCCATCCTGAATATTTTTGGGAGAGTATTGTCCTATCCCAAAATGACTAGGATCATAAAGAAACAGCTGGGACGCAACAAAAGTGAACACCCCTTCCTCCTACCCTCCCTCCCATGTTCTATTTTAAAACTAATATAAAATTCTAAATTTCACAAAATTCAACAAAAGTTTTTTCAATTTTTCATTTTTCAAAACCTACATAGATACATATGGGGAAAAAAACAACACTCAGGTCTTTTATAATTTATTGTCTAAACCAAGAAAATTTATATGATTATTTTTATTTTAGAAGAAATTTGTGCGGGTAAGAAAATTCATTTAATGTTAATAAAATTACAAAATATAAATAATATATTATATCCTAAAAAATACTAAATAAGTGTGGTTTTTATTTTTGTAAAAAAAAAAAGATTAATTGATACTAACATTGATGATTAAAATTAGGCACTTGCTGATATATTGATTAATTAAAAGACCTATTGATTATAAATATGGAACTTGGTGACAAATGAAAATTAAAAAAAAGAGAGAGTTTAACCATTATCAATTAAATAATTCATTGATTTTGCATGAATATGAAAACCCCACCTAGAGACATTAAGGCTTTGTTCTTCTGTTTGCATGAATATGAAACTCGGCCAATAATAAAAATTTTTAAAAAATACTATCATATCACATGTGAATGATGGGCAGTTTATTTTTAGTTAATTTATAATTTTGAATATAAGAGATCATATAGGAAGTTTGGTTAGGGTTGATTTAGTAGTTTAAAATTTATATTATGATATTTGGTCCTTCTAAATAATTATAATGTGTTTGGTCCTTCACAATAATTATTATTTTCTCTATGTCCCTTATATTAATTTTCCCAAAAAAATTTAGCAAAATCAATTGAGATTATTACAAGGTTTTAAATAATTTATTAGGATGTGGTTTAGAGATTGTTTAGATTAACTTTTTGTTTCTAGAAAAAAGTTATAAAAATGATTTTAAAGAATAGATTCTGAGCAAGATAGATTTTATATATATAAAAAAGGTAATGTTGTTAAAATGCTAGTGTTTGGATAATTATAAATACAATCACTTTTCCATGTTCAAATTACCAAAAGGGACATTGTCTTCTGTGATAATTGCATATAAAGGAAAATATTCAATTTCAAAGATTTTTTACATCAAATTTCATATAAAGGATAAGATGGAAATGGATACGGAGAAGGATATGAAGATGAGGTTTACAAGTATGTTGGGAGAGATTAAAGATGTTAAATAAATTACTTAATCATATCATATATTGTGTATTATTAGATTAGGCAAAATAATTTAAAGAAAAAACGATGAATATAAACTCTGTAAGAAAAATCTAATTAACTTTCTTATATCTCCAAATAAAAAATCAACTCTATTTTATATTTAGGACTGAAGCAAGTAAAAAAAAAGTATCATTCCAAAAAAGCTGCAATAGGCACTAGGGAAAATCAAACTAAACCACCATTTTATATCTCTAAAAAAATTTAATAAGTTTTCTTATATCTCAAAAAAAAAAAAGACCATTGTGCCTCATGATATTTTGTTTCACCTCATGAAATTTTGTTTCACCTCATGAAATTTTGTTTCACAGCTACGCCAACATTTCACATGCCATTTATATAAAAAGAGAGGGGCATTAATACAAAATGGCGGAAGAAAAAAGGAGGAGATAGAAAAAGGAGTAAAAAGAAAAAGTAGAAGAGAGAAGAAAGAAAAAACCAATATATATATATATATATATATATCCAAAACCATGGTTTTGAGCAAAAGAGTGCTTATGAAATTTTTTTTGACTGCTTTGGTAAAAAGTGCTTTTTTTAGTGTCATCCAAACACACGCTTAGATAAATTGAGGTTATTATAAACTAAAGGTTACTTTTTATTCACCAAATTCTCTCTTAATGGAAAGATTTATGCTCTAATTATGCCAACCACGAGCTATAGTGTTAAAAAAACACTACTACAAAAAGGAGATATAACGTCTGTAAGATATGTTCATTTTAAAAAAATAAACAGAAGTTAAAAGTCAAGCGTGGCACAATCGTAAATAAAAAGGGGGCAATTTTAAAAAATAATGTCTGGTAGGAGGAAACAAACGCAAACATGCCTTTGTTATTAAATAATAGACCCAGGTTTGCATCTATTTATAAAAACAGACGCAGGAACCTACCTCTGTTTTTAAAAACAGACACACAAATTTTTTTTTGTGTCTATTTTTTGGAAAAACAGACACACAATTTCTTTGTGTTTGAAAAAACTTGCGTCTGTTATTAAAAAAAAGACGCAGGTTTGCGTTTGTTATTTATTAACAGATGCAAATCATGATCACATGCCGTCTATTTTTACAAAAACAGACGCCATATGGCATCACTGACACCCTACCACCCTATCTGCTGCAGCTTCTGCAAGTCTACAATGTCTGACACTCTGATGGGATGACACATTTAGCATCTTTTTTATGAAATAATGGACGCAATTTTTTATTCCCGCCACTATTTCCCTCTTATTGTTCGTCTTCTCAATTATGTTCATCATATTCTTTCGTCTTTATCTATTGTTCTATGAAATCAGAACGATTTCTCTTTTTTTGATAGTGGTGACCTTCTTCTTTGATCACTCTTGTTTTGCTTTAATATTTCACAGCATCCCTCCCTGACCCTTCTATGCTTCCTTCTAGCTTGCTCCTATTTTTCACGCCGGCCATTGATATAAGCTCGCACACCACCAGTGTCTCCTCTTTCAAATACTCTCCAACGATGCTATTCGACAACAAGATACACCAAAATTTGTGAAGCATTCGCTATCAACAACTAGTAACGTGTATGAAAAATTTTACATATTTTTTCCTTTATCGTTTAATTTTACATTATAGTAGTTTAATATAAATTTTATTTTTTCTTTATTATCAAATCTTAATTTTGATATGAATTGCATATGTTAAGATATGGGCTTCTATTAAATTATCTATCACAGACCAATGACCCTTATATTGCTTTTGATTATTTTTATTAGGATTTGTGTAAGATATTAGGTAGTCGGATATTATATTGAATGGTGTATTTCTTGTGGATGGATGCTGTAAAATGTTAGATTGGATGTGTAATGTAGCTTTCTGGTGATGGATATTGAATGCTGTAAAATCTGGCTTTCTGTAATTGTATTCTACGATTGAGTTGTATGAATAGATAAAAAATAAAAAAATCACATCACGGGAGTGCGTCTTTTTGTGCAAAACAGACGCATTTTTAAAAAAATAATAATTTTAAAAAAAAATTGTGTGCGTCTTTTTTGAAAAAAAAATAGACGTATAGTGTGTGTCTGTTTTTTGCAAAAATATACGCATAGATGCGTCTGTTCTTTAGCAAAAAAAGACGCCTATTTAGATGTTTATTCCCCATAAACCAACGCATACTTTTTACGTCTCCCACATAAATGACTCCTTCAAAATAGATGCGGAAGGCTTTTTAAAACAGACGTTAAAACACTTATTTGTAGTAGTGAAACAAGTCATGCAAATACTGACTTTTATCTTAAATTTAAGAGTTAGATAAGTAATTTATAAATATTAAGAAAATTAGTTAGTTCAATTGTTTGCCAAAATATGGCTAAAAAATTATTTGTAACAAAAATGTGTGTTGGTTTTTGAAAAAATACCCATTGTAATCATATGCATTGCAAAGTACTATCTTAATAGAAAATCCCCTTAATATGTACACTACAAAAAAAATACCCTTTTAACGTCCCTTTTTTAAGCATTTTAACGTCCCTTTTAGGGGGGACGCATATCTAAAGGACGCAGAAAAGAAGTAAAGCCTCGTCCTTATAGGTAGGGATGCAAAAAATCACTTACAGTGTCCCCCAACTGTAGGGACACCGTAAATTGAAGATACGGCGTCCCCATTAATTGGAGACGACGTAACCTATGCGCCCCAACGCTGTAGATTGCCTCCTTTTTATTTTGGGGACGCCATATAACGCCAATCCCCATACCCAAACCCTCACACCTAGGGACTATCGGTTCCCCGCAGGAAATTCAATTACTAAAATTTTTAAATTTTAAAAAATGAAGACGCAACTTACATTCTGCGTCCCTAACCTAATTGCGGACGTTAAAAGTTATTTTTTTCAAAAAAACCATTTTTGCTCAAATTATTCTATTGCCCAACGATTTAATATGTACAGAAAAATGTAAACATCATATCAGCCAGTCAATAAGTATAAACATGTTCCACGTAATTAGTATACCGACATAATTACAATGATAACAACATAAGGAATTCAAAACTTGCCATGCATATTAAGGAATTCAAAACTTGCCAACATTAAATTTTGAAAATAAACTTTACTTATCTTCATCTTCAATTTGCCCAAGAAGATATCCAACTAAAAGGTCTCGAACCATATCAATGTCATCGGCAAGGAAAGCTTCTTCATTACTAAATATCTGCAAAGCGAAAAATAAGCCAATTATAATACATCATTAAGGTAAATGCAAAAAATGACAATTGACATTTCAACAATATTACCTGTTTGAAATCTGTTGTATGTTAACTCTGAATTATATGATACGTATACAACAAAACGTAATACCC
>JBAGKO010211307.1:0-13182 GCA_037177275.1 Acacia concinna
TGCTACACTTGACAAAAGCCATGAAAATTGTCCATTTTCCAATCCTTTTGAATTTCTTGTTTTAGATAGTTCAATAAAGAAAGATTCAATCATTTAGGTAAAAAAAAGCTGTCATTATTTGTTAAGGAAAAGAGCTGTCATTATTTAAATGGTTGGAGATTTGAATTCGTGACCGTATACAACATTTAGGTTAAGCCTTCAATACCCTTGAGGCAAACACAAAAAGTATACTAAAGTTTTCTGATATTTTATCAACTCTTCGGATTAATATATATCGATATCGTCGGGAAAAAAATCCACAATGAGAAAAATTAAAAGAGCCACGTCTAAATCTAAAAAATAAATCCAACGAATTGAATCATAAGTTGACCAACTAAATTAAAAACCTCAAGCCAAACAACATTGTGTTCACATGGACATAGAACATTTCATATTCATGAATTTGAACAAATAAAAGTCTTCCTCATTTTTTTTCTTCATTTTTTCTACCTCCACTGGATCACACACCTCTATCTTTTTTTTTTTTTTTTGCCACGTTTGACGAGATGGAATCATATAACAATAAATAGCTGCGTTAAGTTATTTTGTTTGAAGCTAAGGGGGCTGAAAAATACTCCCTTAGTTCCTTACTTGTTTTCAAAGGGAATTCAATCTTTTATTTTATATTTATCCATATTTAATAAGGGTAGTGGAAGAGAGTAATAAATAAGATGATATTAGAATTTAGTCTAATAAGTAAGAGTAATAATAGAAATTACTTATATTTTAAGATAAATTCAATGTTTTTAATTTTTATTGGTTTGTGAGAATTGTTAGTTGGTGTTTTATAAAAAGGACTACCAAAAAGAATATTTGCATTGAATGCAATGAACATTATTGGGAAAATCTCGTATTAAAATGATTAAATTATCCTAATTTTAATTTGAGTAACTGAACTTAACAAATTATTTATTAAGTTATGCGTCCTAATTAGGGATTTAAAATTTCGGCCAACTTATATCTATATCCCTTAATGTTATTGGAAAACATGATCTATTATTATTTTTTCCTTGAGAAAAGTAGGATTAGTTAATTCCTTAGAAGTAGGAGTATATATAATTAAAAAAAAGTGAATTCTCGTATACTTCAATATTTTACAAGTATTTTTATATGTGATTTTTCCTTTTAGTAATATAATAATTGTAACATCCTAATTTTTATACTTAGGATTAAATTATAATTAAATAAAAATTATTTATAATCAGTGAATTTATTAGGTAATTGTTAAAAAAGATTGTTTTTATATAGATATGATTTATACTTGTAAATAAATTGATAGTATAAAAATGTAGAAATAATAATAATAATAACAACAATAATTAAGGAATTAGAAAAAATATATATACATTAATAATTAATAACATAAAATAAAACAAAAAGAAAATAAAGGGAGAGAGAATCGGTTCCTAAAAGGAGGGGGGAAGAAATACACATACATACACACATAAATATCTATATAAAAGAAAAGAAAAGCTGAAAAAAATAAATAAATAATAAAGGGCCCATGGCCCATTTACGTGGATGCGAGGGTATTAAATCAAATATATCCCATTTCTTTAGCCATTTCATTGCTGCGAAGCTCAGAGGCATGAACAACTTCTTCTTCCGTTGGTGTCGTTCATTAGTCAAAGGGTTTCATTTTGGGGATAATTTAGGTAATCAAACTCTCTTTTTTTCAACAAACTTCCTCCATAAAAGTTGTTCTATACATTTTTATATTTCTAGTGAGGGAGATTTTGTTCTTATTAGAGAAAATTTTTGGGTTAGGGTTTCGAGAAAGTTTTGAGTTTTGACAATATAAGACTATAGAAATATAGAGGGATATTAGTAGATAGTTTTAATTAGTTTATATTTTTTATTTGGTTGTTTTAATGATTTTATAATTATTTTTAGTGAAAACAGACCCAAAAATAGTTATTGTTGATTGTGGGGCTTATTAAATTTGTGTTAAACAATTTATTTAAACTATTGGAGGTATTATTAAAGTTTTACTCAGTTTAGATTATTAGAAAAATTTGAGATTTATAAAATGACAATTTTATATTGAAAATCTAAATTTTAAATTTGGGATTTTGTGCACTTATATGTAGTTGGTGTTAACTTATGATTTAAAGGAGTTAATTGAGTTGAGGAAAGTATTAGATTAAGCTTAAAACAAACAATTGAGATTAGAGTTCAAAATTTTTAATTTTTGGGTAATTAATTCAAAGCTTTAATATTATATAATTGTGTTAATTTTTTAATTTATGTGTTACATATATATCTACATTATTGTGTAGAATGATTTGTGACCGGATTGTGGTTGATATATTTATTTCTTAAAGGTTGTAAGATTAATCTTGGAGTTGAAGTAACTGGGGTTAATTTATTCTATATGTATGTTTTGAGTTGTAAGGTGCTTTCTAAACCTTTAATTTTATCTATACTACTTGTATGTGTTTTGAAAAATCATGTGTATGTTTAAGTATAACTTGTTTCAATGAAGCAGTGTACTTACCAACTTATATGTATGATTTGTAATTATAATTGAGTTATTACTGTTACAATTATTATTATGTATATAAAATGTTACTGTTGTGAAATGCTTTTGAAAATTATATTGAGTATATTATGTCATGTTATGGGATATATTCGGTTGTGTAGAAGAGATATGATAAAATTGTGTGCCCATCGGCTCTTTTATTCCTGGCCTAGATTTGAGTTCAGTGTTTTGGGTGGACACCTCTTTGTTACGGTATATCAGTGGTGGCATGCGAGGGGCAGTTTTCTTGAAGTGACTAGCTAACCTTTGACCGAGTATACTAGCACTGATAGGCTGTACCACGTCCAAAAGATATAAGGAGGAGCAAGATGGATGAGTGGGGATGATTTAATTATTGAATGTATTATGTACTATTTTACTGTTGAGAATATTGTTATAATTGTTGATAAACCTGCTTCTATGACTTGCAATTCATTCTTGCATATTTTGTAAATTGATTTTGGTTACTGAGATTTCATGTCTCACCCCGTTATTATTGATATTTTTTTCAGGTGAGACCTCTCATCTGAGTAGAGGTCAATGGAAGCAGGCGGAGGCATAGGCGATGTTAGCCTTATATGCCTCTTGATTTTTGGAGATTGTATTGTTTATATATTGTCATAATAGGGTCATCATATTTTAAAATGCATTGATATTATTTTGGATAACTGTATTGATAACTGTTAACTTCTTCTTATCCATGCATACTTTGATATTTTGGTGGATCCACAATAGTTTATGTGTTAGAAACTATTCTGTTTAGACCCTTTATGATGGGGTTCATGTTATGTATGTGGACTAGTGGGATGGGTTTCTATCCCTCATCCTGATTGTGCCCTTAGTCTTATTTATGGTTTACTGTAGTGGATTTGTGGGCGGATTTTGTGCTTTGAACCTCGATGTGTTGATCTTTTGGATTAATCAAAAAGTTTTCAAAAGTGATAGACAAATCCTTTTTATAATCATGATAGACCTTTTGAATTCAGTTTTACTCTTTTCTATCATGGTTAGTCTTATAGGTATGTTTAATGCTTTTAATCATGATAGTGTTTTGGAAATGTGGTTTGAAACTTTTCTATCATGATTAATTATTATAAAAATTCAGTTGGATAGCTTAATACATACTAATTAGACTTAATGTCTTATTTAGTAAAAGTGATCTTTTCAATAATCATGGATTATATTCAAAATATATATAATATACTGGATTCAAAATTCAAAGTGCAGTGATAAAATTTTGAATAAAAATATAAATATGGAAAGAGGATAATAAATCTTCAGGTAGATTGACTGTCGCAATATATTTCAATTTTTTCTAATAAGTTTTTTTATATAGCTGAATATTGTATATGAAAAGAATATGACATATGATTAATGTTTGGAAAGAAGTATAAGAATAAGAATAAGGGAAGTCCTAAAGTCCTAGAGTTATTGTTTTCAAGTTTTTTGTTTTAATAATTATGTGATATAGACGTAATTTGACTGAAATTTTAAATCCTTAATTATGACGTATAACCTTATATATAATTTGTTGAATTCAGTGACTTAAATTATAATTTGGGTAATTTAACCATCTTTATATAAAATTTTCCCAAAGTTATTTGAAATAAATTATGCTAATAATAAGGGGAGTGAAACGTCTCAATTTACATTTCTATCTATTTCCTCTCTATTTATCGTTTTTATTATTGGATCAATTTTCAATAATTAGAATTTAATACATCATAAGAATATTATTATAATTAGTAGAAAAAAATGAACATAAATAATATAAATAAATAAATAAATTTAACGTTCACAAACATAATCCTGAAACGCAAAGAATAGACTACAGAAATTTTAATCTACAAGGTTAAATTAAAGTATTCATATTAATTTTAACAGTTTATATATGTCTGTATGTACATATTTATGTATATAATTTTATTATTTAATATTATAATTGTTATAAAATTAGTTGAATTGAAGTTGACTTAATAGTAGAGATAGTAACTGTCCAAAAAAAAAAAGAAGAAGATTGAGATAGTTAATATATTTGATTTTTTTTTAAAAAAATAGAGTGGAGATAGTGAATAGTAAGAAAACAAATAAAAATGTAATTAATGAGGACATTTTTTATACTAAATAAGGACCAACAGTTTGAATAGAAAAAAGCTTACTCCCTTCCTATCCCTTTTATAAGATATTTCCTCTCTATTGGGTTTAGTAATTGATATAAGTAACTTGCTTTTATTATTCCAAAATTTAAACTATTTTTTTCATTTCTGTCCCTATTAAAATATATCAATTATCCCCACTCACCACTAAATTCTCTTTCATTTAATCATTTATTATACATTTTTTTCTTCATATTTTCTACTTATTATCTCTCATATATTTTTTAATTCATTCTCTTTCCTATTCTTTTTATGAATAGGAATATATTTAGAAAAAAAAAGATGATATTTTTCATACATTTATTATTTTTAACTAATTTTAACTATCAATTCGTTCATTGCAATAAAATAGAATATTGTTTATAAAACATAGTTGAGGGTGTCCTACTATATTATACAACATGTTAATATAATTGGAGAGCTCGATTTCCTTTAAAACTCCTCGTATATTTCCCAACAGATACCTTGTAGTTACTCCATTGAATCCAAGGTTAGGTGTCTCCGCCAAATGGCAATGCCTCGTGTTAGATCCTATGTTTTGATGATTACTAAACTTAGTATGATTTGAGAAAGTGTTTTAATTATGAGAAACTAAAGGAAAATTACTTAAATAGGTATACTTGAGTAATATCCACTTAGTATGAAAGAAAGAAAATGATTTTAAACTTATATAGAAACCTTACTGGTTTTCCAGCCTCAAGAATGTGAAGGAACTTCTAGCCTTGCCATAATGGCAAGGTTGTGAAATGAAACTTGCAAGTTGGCTAAAAGGTGTCCCAACCTTGAGGGTGAAGGCCAACCTCGAGGATATGGACCCTGAGCCTCAATAGCTAGGTTTGACACCAACCTTGCAGTGAGTGCAAGGTTGGACCAAAACTTTGCTGGATGGCTGAAAGGAGCCACAACCTTGAGGGTGATGGGTAACCTCAAGGAAAATAGTCCTTAGTTACAACATCCAGGCTGGTGAGGAACCTTGCCTTGGGAGCAAGGGTGGGCCAAAACCTTCCCCTTTGGCCAAGTGTGACTCCACCCTTAAGGAAGAGTTTCTGCCTCGAGGTTACGGGTCCCTGTAAGGTTATGGAGCAACCTTGCTAGTGTTGCAAGGCTACCCTCCTGTGCTTGTGCTCTTGGGTTGATCAAGTTGTGATTTGCAACTTCTGAAGTCGCGACCTAAATCTCTTTATTTTGCATGTGCTCTTGGGTTGATTAAGTCGCGACCTGAATATCTTGTAGTCACGACTTGGGTTCCACAACCTTACTATTGATGCAAGGTTATAGTAGAACCTAGCTGTGTATTTCATAACCTAGCAAGGTTATGCAACCTCGAGGGTGGACTCCAACCTCAAGGGAATGGCTATTGTTGGCAACCTTGCAAGGAAACTTCAAAACCTGACAATTCTTTTTGAAACCTTGTAAGGGTGAGCAACCTCGAGGTTACTCTCTAACCTCGAGGGTGGTAAGTATTTTTACACATGCTCTAACTTATCTTTGTTTTCAAAACACGAAACCTCAAGGTTTGAACTCTAATATCAAGGGAGCAAGCTAATCACGTTCTAAGCTTTTCAAAGGTCAACCTTAAGTACATTTTGAATCCTCAAGCTTACTACTCTATGTTGCTTGTATCCTCAAGATCAAGACTCAATCTCAAGGTAATCATAGCTTGTAAAATTCTCGAGGAAACACTCTTTAAATCTTTCATGTGTTATTTTGTGACTAAATCCTCAAATCTATTGATTTATAAAGGATTACCTTGAGGATGACTTCAAACCTCAACGAAATTTCAAAACTCAGTTTTCCATAAAAACATAGTATCGTAGCGTAAACATTTAAATTATTCAATACTTCATTATATTGATACCCACTTGATTCTAATATTTGCTATTGGTTTATATTATGTCTAATAATATATTATGAATAATTTTGAGTAGTTTCAAGCACAAATCAACCGGTGAAGATATTGTGTCAGACTCATTAAATGCTCCTTACCAAATATGGTTAAAGTCTTCACCTACCTTCCTTCAACAACATCAATAGATATATTTATGACCAAGAAGGAATGTTCTTTGTGCCTCAACAGAAACTACCTAGAGGAATGATGGAATGTCAATGACTATAAACAAATCTCCAACGGACACATCAATGAACACAAATTCCTCATACTATAAATACGAAACCATTAATGACAAGCAACAACTAATGAATTGAGCCATTAATACGAGTCATAAATTCTTTGAGTGTGTTGCATTTAATTTGTCATTAATTCAATTATGTAATTAAGTGTTTATCATTCAACTCTATTGAGAGAGTATTTATTGTCTTCAACAATATATTTGTGAGTTACTCAAAGTTGGGATACTTTGAGTGGGGACTTGGATTGTATCTAGTAAGGGGTAGTGATCCTTTAAAGAGTCAATTGAGTCTGTACTGAGGCACCAAGAGCCCATTGAAATCTTGGGGTGTAGTGGAACTCAGTGGTGTGACTGAGAACTGGATGTAGGTCGTGAGATTTGATCGAACCAGTATACGTGCTCGCATCTTTCGTTATAAAATTTTTTATAACACACAATTCACCCCCTCTTGGGTGTACGGCTTGTTCTTTCACCTCGCTCCTCATGAAACTGTTATACTCTACCATAGAAAGCGACACACATTTATTTATAAAAGAGGTTTAAGATGCATTTTTGTTTCAAAAGTTTTCATTGAAAAATAATTTTGCAGCAAAAGTTTTTTCTAGGGGTAATTTTACCTTAAAAGTTTCAAAACAAAAGGGATTTTCCCTTTGCTGTTATCTCTGTTAATTTTGATTATTAGTTAATTAAATATGTTAAGTTGATAGTTCATGTGTCATCCCAGTTATCTTTTATTAAGGTGCAAATTTGCTTCGAAAGCTTTAAATCTAACATTGAAAAAATGAAATAGATAACACATGGACTTTCGGGGCAAATTTGCACCTTGACAAAAAATAATTGGATGACACGTGGATTGTTAGCTTAGCATATTTGGTCAACTAACGGTCATAATTAATCAAGATAATAACAGCAAGGGCATAATTGTCCCTAAAAACATCTGGGGTAAAATTGCCTTGTAGTAAAAACTTTCGAGGCAAAAGTACTCTTCAACTCTATAGAAATTATACAAATATAGCATTCTTCAATCTTGATCAGGTAAAAAATTCTGACAACCTTATACTTAAAAGAAAAACAAGGTAACTCATAATTGAAATTTGTAAGGGTTAACATTATGTTTGGTCCCTATAGTTTGCTCTCATAATAGTTTTGGCCCCTATAATTTAAAATCATAGGTTTAGGCCTGTAAGTTTTATTCCATTTACAATATTGGTCCTTGTATTTTCAAAAGGAATTGGCTCGGGGATAACACTCTTAATTTTGATTATGTGGCACTAATGTTGTTAATTTAGCTTATGGGGCATGCAAACTGAGTAGGCTAAGTAGGAATATGGTCTAATATATAAAAAATAAATTAAAATAATCATTATTAATTTTTAATAAATAGTACATTCACTATCACATAATCGTGTATATATGATGTTCTATATATGATGTTTATTGGAACCACTGCCATATATAAAGGTGTGGAATTTGAATTGATACTCTGCCTTGACATAGATGATGGTTTTACAAACAAACACCATATATATGAACACAATATATAGCGATATTTAAACAACTATCATATATAGAGAGGCAGAATATGAATCAACACCCTGGCTTGACATAAATGACGGTTTTAAAACATACATCATATATATGAAAAATATATGGCAGTTGTTAAGCAATTATCATATATAGATTGTAAATATATGGCTGTTGTTCATCAAACAACCACCATATATATTATATGTGATAGTTGTTTTGAAACATATGTCATAGATACATTTTTAAAACCTGAAATCTAAACCCTATTTTCATGATTTCAAACTTCACTCCTTTTTTTCGCACTCTCGTCGAACACCTCCCACCAATATTTTCAGCATCCCCACCATTATTTCCCTCTCTCTATTGTTATCAAAATCGTGATTGTTCTCCTTCTAATGTCTATGATAGTCTATGAACGCGTCTGTAGATGGTTGATTTTGGTTTTTACGTTCGGTATTCTTTAAAGCTCTACAAGTTTCAAGGCAAATCACATAAAAGTGAGAATTTTCTTCCTTTAAGTGTAGTTTATTATGCAAAATTGATCATTAATTGCTGAAATTTTGATTTTTAGATTATAGGTTTTGTGTTTTTTTTGTATAAATGTGAGAACTTTCTCCGTATTTTTGCTTTGTTCTTAATTGTAGATTGTTCTCTGCCATGTGATTTGTTCTTGGTTGTAGCTTGTTCTTTGCCATGTGCTCTGTTTTTGGTCTGTGAATGCCACTATCATTAATTATTAGCTGTAGAATTCCATCTGTTTGCAGTAATCGATCTTTATCATTTTGTTTATTGAAGAGATAAACTATATTTTTACCACTTAATTCCATGTATTTTGGAGAGCTTTCATTGGGATTATCATGATTAAATTGCATTTAATTGGATAAATTGAGATTATATGGAATTAATGTGGAAAACATGAAATAATGATTAAAAAAGGTATAATTGTCATTTTCTCCTGGCATTTGATTTTAGAAAATCGCACTAAGTTCCTAAGACTCAAATTAACCAAAAAGCAAGCAAAACAATCAATGGCAACATCTATATCTAAAAACAATTAACATAAAATGACATACTAATTAACACTAAAGGACACACTAATTAAATCCTAAGTTAGCTAACTAAGTAGCCTACCAAAAAGAACCTAAAAAAAATTAGAAAAATCCTAAAGAGTGCCAAACCCTAAGGGCAACGACACCAAATTGATTGTAGTATTTTATTAACCTAAAAACTAATTAAATTTCTAGATTATAAGTTAACCTAGGTCAAATCCACTATAGGCTATCTATCACCCTTTTTATTTAATTTTCTATTTCTTTTCTAGTCTAAATGCTAGGCTAATTAATTAACAATTTAATTCCTATTCAGATTGCAATTTATCCATCTAAAATACTCCTAATTAGCTACTGAAAAATTGATTAAGATACTAGAATTCATATCATCCACTAGATGCAAGGAAGTAGAAAATTATGTATTACAATTACACCATAATACTTTCACAAGACAATCTCTATGCAATTCCATCTCAAGTTATCATTGCTCAATTAATACACAATTAATCTATATCAGTCAACCTTTAGAGCTCTACAGATTCATAGCATGTTAGCATAGGCAAGAAATGGATCAATTAACCAATTAATCCAAAGAAATGCACTCAAGTATTAAATCACTTCAACCAAAGCAACTACAAACCAGAACACATCAAATCACTTGCCTACTGCCATCACACAATGCATCCATATATCACAGAAGCATGATCGAGCTTTGCAAGAATTCTCCACCAGAAAATTCAAGCTCAACAGAAAAAGGAAGAAGAAATGGATACAAATGCGTGGAATTAGTTATAGAAGCTTAAACCATCCTAGAATTACATGGAGATCGTGAAAATCTAGCCAAAAAACATGGAAAACAACGCAAAAACCAATGATCAGAGCCTCACCGCAATCTCTATTTTGATCTTTGTGATCTCCGTCCTCAAGTCATCATTCACACTCAAACCACGTTCAAGGTCTCTCTCTCTCTCTCTCTCTCTCTCTCTCTCTCACTTAGTCGATCTCGTCTGAGCAAAGAGGAATGATCAAAATGAATTAATTACGCTAATTTTAAATGGCGGGTCACAGTGCATTCGCGGTTCACGAACTGGGTGAAGAAGACCCAACCCACTTCAACTGGATATATGTGTTGGGATCTGACGGTAGACAATTGGTCATGGTATACAGCACGGACAACATAGATTACTCTTTTATTTAGTAAAACAATGTGTTTTGGCTTTTCTCAATCAACAGATTGGATTAGATCTCTGGTCATCTTGATCAACGGCTTTGAAGGCACTCGGGTTTGACTTGGTCTTCATACTTCCTTATTTTCAATTTGACCTCGGAAATAATCACAGAATCATACCTCGCCTTGACTTTTCTTCACACTTGTAGCTTTTGTATTTCTTGTCCTTTCATCCAAGTCCCTATTTTATTTACAGAACGGTGTATAATTAAAATGGATTAGATCTCTGGTCATCTTGAACAACGGCTTTGAAGGCACCCAGGTTTGACTTGGTCTTCATACTTCCCTATTTTCAATTCGACCCTAGAAATAATCATAAAATCAAACCCTGACTTGACTTTTCTTTACACTTGTAGCTTTCGCATTTCTTGTCCTTTCATCAAGGTCACTATTTTAATTACATAAATGCCCCTAGACATCTTTTAACCTTTCTGATTTGGTCCTTATTCATTTTTCTCCCATTTTCTCCTGAAATAACTCACATAAAATGTAATACCATATTTTCTGAAATCAAATGCTAGGAGAAAATAACAATTATGCCCTTTTAATCATTATTTCGTGTTTTCCACATTAATTCCATATAATCCCAATTTATCCAATTAAATGCAATTTAATCATGATAATCCCAATGAAAGCTCTCCAAAATGAATGGAATTAAGTGGTAAAAATGTGGTTTATCAATTTCCTCACACCTAAACTTTGCACTTTGGGCAAAGATACAAGCATAGACAATCAAAACAATGATTAATGATAACATAAGCTATCCAAAATACATAAATATCCATTAATGCATTGAAATGAAATCTCCTATCATAAATCATAATTGAATCACTTAGCTAACAATCCCACCACTCAATGCTATGAATAGCTCAAGACTTGGTCAAGTTACCAAGAGAATAACTCTAGGGCTCTCAAGACAACATATATAGTATAGGAGCTCTCATTCTCACCAATTAGTTTGTATTTGCCCTCATTACTCATGAAATACATTCTCCATAAGCCTAGGCCACCTCTACACTCTCCACCTCACATCATGAATAACATGCATCAAGAGGACTTTCAAGCTTGTAATGATGGAAAATGGCTCAATGAATGATATGGAATGTAGTGATCCAAGTAAAAATTGACACCCATATATGGTTTCTAACTAAGGTACTATCAATTCAATAGCGCTAGCATGTAATGGGCTTTTCTACTAACTTGGCCCATTTTATTCTTTCTTTTCTTTTCTTGTTTTCTTTTTTTTTTCTTTTACTTCATTTTTTTTATTTCCATTTTTTCTTGCATTTTTTTTTTGCCTTTATTCTTTTGCATGCCTGCTCTCACATTGTGTGAAGTAGCTAGGCTATTTTTTTTTCTTTTTACTTCTTTCTTTTGTTTTTTTTCATTTTTGTATTTGACTTCTTTCTTTTCTTCATGGTACCAAGTAGTATGAGCAAGAGAATACATGCAACACATCTAAACTTCTCAATGAGATAGTCCAACTTTAAGAATGTCATTCCAACTTGGTTGGTAGAAATGAAAAATGAATGGCTCAAAGGGGTTGCGAATGGAATGATGTAATGTAATGGCTTGTGTATGGGATATTGGGTTGAACATGAATGCCTCTATCCTTTACATGCAAATTCAAGTGAATATAGGCCTCAAGTGAGAGATAACTAGGTTATAGAGAGATGCAAATGCATGAGTCTCACAAATTTTTGAAATAATGTTGAAAGCTCAATCCTCACAATAGGGTCTTCCAAAAGCTATACTAATGATAACAAGACCAATTCTTAAGCCATACCTAGCAAAGCTGGTTTCCCAAGCTTACTAGATTCATCTGTCATGATAAATTCAAGAAGATAACACCTCTCAATACTAACTTTTATGTAAGAATTTGTAGCAATCATGTTCTCAATAATCAAGCACAATTTTGTTTTGTCAAAACAGCAATGCTAAGCATAAGGTGGTGATCATGATTCAAGCACAATGACCTATATGCATGCATAAATCTCCAATGAACACATCCTCTCCCACACTTAAATTCTTAAATTCTGTAATGCCCTCATTGCAACCTTGAGAAGCAACAAAATCACATCAAGGCATGCTACATGAATGCACATGGGAGTAAAGCAAAAATCATGCAAGTGGGCTACTAGGAGACATCAAGAACTAATTCAACAACTAAACCACGAGATGCACCTAAAACCCATAGCAATGGAGTTCTTCATTTATTGCTACCTTTCTACTAGAGTAGTCCCTCCCCCACACTTATTTTAGCAATTAAATTCACACAAGAAGTAAACCATTCAACATAACAATTGTAAGTGAAGGAAAGAGACAACCTTATAGGAAAATCTTTTTAAGCTCTTGTAGCAAAAATTCTCATCTCGGATGAGAAATAACAAAGCCACCAAGTCAGCTCGAAATCCAAAGAGTACAAATTCTCATATTGATTGCACCTAATTATGCAGTATAGTGCGCAATCAGTCGTTCTTCTCTCAAGGAGCTATTATTTGGCATTCCTAAGTAATTTCCTAATTACTAACTA
>JBAGKO010211338.1:0-13179 GCA_037177275.1 Acacia concinna
GAAGTAATCCTAGAACAAGAGTTTAGTTGCTCATGACAGCAAAATAGCTACAACCATTAAGAATAATTACAGCCATAACAGTCAAATATCAAAGAAATAGAGGAAGGGTGAAGAAAACCACAGATTTTTGGCTCCAAATGCTTCAATCTTTAAGCCCTAGCCTCCAAATTTTCAAGAGAGAACAAACCCTAGCACGCTAATGGAAGAGCTGCCTTGGGAAGTCTGAATCACGTGATTTTCGACTTATCCCTCTGTTTTATCCTTGGTTTATCAGCTTATTTTTCAAAACACACAGCATCAGTTTCACGCAGTCGCTGTGGGTTCGTTATAGCCAACCCACAGCGAAAACCTGACAGAAACTTTCTGGACACTTTTTACTGTGGTTCCACTATAGCCAACCCACAACGAAAACCTGACAGAAGCTTTCTGGACACTTTTTGTTGTGGGTTCACTACAGCAACTCTATGACCAACAGGTAAACAGCATTTTGCAGTAAAACTTCATAGCCAATTCTTTCACATTGCTCTTCTTGATTCTCCTCTTGCTTTCCTCGCTCTTCCTTATGTTCTCTTTACCGCTTTCATTGCTCTTTGAGGGCTTTCCACACTTGTCATCTTCAACCTACAAAGAGGGGAAAATACATGAGCTTACCTAATAATCATAATTATCCTAATTGGTTTCATAGTTCAACATAAATTGGTATTTGTCCTTGTCCTACCACAATTTCTCCTAAAGTCTCTCAATATGCACAATTTAAATCCAGAAATGAGTGTAAAGACAAGAAAATATGCTGATATACTCTCAATTTTCAAGAGTTAACACATCAATGTCCTGTTCTAGCCATGTAGTCAGCACAAGAAATAATATCCCTACAAGTATGTTACAACTTTATGTCCCAATTTTTGAAGAGAATGTCTCTTGTCGCCCTTACTAAATCTTTTAGAGGATGATAAAGCTATAGAGTCCTAGTCAAGGATATTGAAGGCATCTATGAAGTCTAAGTAAATATGAATTTTTGTCAGACCCATATCTCTAGCAACTTCAAGCCAAGTCTTCATAGCATGAATTTGTGCTTCTATAATTGAGCTAAATGAGATAGATTTCTAAAACCCCATCAACCAGCTACCAGAGGCATCCCTTAAGACTCTTCCGCGTGCTGCCATATGATCTTTCCTAACTAGCCATCCGCATCAATACGAATGGCATCTTCTTGGGGAAGACTCCATTGCTGATCTAATGGTTGTTGAAATTGAAAGATCTTGTGATGGATTTGTTGAACTGATACACTTTCAAAAATTATGTAAGATAGTCTGTGGAGAAGATCCTTAGTTGTTGCAACTTTCCCTTCAAAGACAAAATTGCATCTAGTTATCCACAGAAGCCAAAAAATGAAGTTGAAAACTCTTCCCCGGGAGTGGGAGTCAAATCCTTAATGGCTCGGCTAGTGATCAGAGTTCCATTTTATCCATTCCTACAAGTTAAGAGAAAAGAATATAGAAATAAATTTAGGACTAAAGATGTGATACCTTACCTCTCTCGCTCTTGTACAGTCTCTAAGAACATGAATGATATCCTCCTCAACCTAGCACTGGAACGAACATATATTTGTTTGGGACAGGCCTCTCCCAACTCTAAGAGAATTAGTTGTAAGACCTTCATGTGAGATCTACCACATAAAATATTTGACTTTTTCTGCAATCTACCAATGCCATAGTCTATCCCATAATTTGCTAGAATCTCTATTCCCTTGGTTGGTGAAATAGTAGTAAGCCGATTTTACAGTGAATTGACCATTCTTTGCTTTCTTCCAAGCAAAGCTATCAGGAACATCATTTATGGGAGGCTTTTTCTTGGATATAGAATTTATTATCCAACAAGGGAGAATTTGCTTCCATCTTTTAGTATTACATCGACCATTGGAGTCGAGGTGGTCACAAACTCTATCTTTAACGTTGATAATACTTCCATGTCAAACATAAGATATAAAAGGGGCATTTAAAGGCGTCCACAGATCCCACCAAAAGCTTGTATCAATACCATTATTTATTTTCTAACCCACTCCTGCAAGAAAAGGATCCCAAACCGTTATGATGGCTCTTCAAGTCATAGATGATTGCAATTTTTTAGTCACTATAGGAATTCTGTCTTCCCCACATTTAATATTTGGCAAGAAGGCACTAGACCCACAAGGCTGAACGTTTTTTAAGAAGATCCCAACATAACTTCATGATAAATGCTTGGTTTTAGATCTTCAGATTTTTGAAGCCCAAACCACCATATTTCTTGTCTAAGGTTATTTTATCCCAAGAGATAAGGTGCATCTTTTTTTAATCTAGATCCTGGGACCATAAGAACTTCCTGCTAATTTTTTCAAGCTCCTTTAATGTACTAGATAGGAGAAGAGTTCCTTGCATTTGGTATGAAGGTAAGGTAGAAATGACTACTTTAATGTGAGTTGCTTGACCGGCCATATTAAGAAACTTTCCCTTTTAGGAAGATAGTCTTTTCCTGGTTTTTTGAATAATAGGGGAGAAGATAGAGTTTGTTACTCTTGAGTGAATGATCGGAACTCCCAAATATTTTCCAAAATCAGCAAATAAGCCAACATCCAATTCTTGACCAAGCTCCATGCTTCTATTAAAATGGACATTTTTTTAGCAGAACATTTTTTACTTTTCCAAGTTAATCTGATGCCCCGAAATAGTGTAAGAGCTTCCTATTATGTCTTTAATCAACTTCATTTGATTTATAGATGCCTCTGCAAATAAGAAGAGATCATATGCAAAAAAGAGTTGAGAAATGTTGGGCCCTCCAGATTTGAAGGAAAATGGCTTCCATTTCTTTGCGTCACATTCAGATTTGATTAATTGACCCAGCTACTCCATGCATAAAATGAATATGAATGGGCTAAGTGGGTCTCCTTAGTGAACTCCTCTAGAAGGGGTGAAAGGGGTATTTGCATCACCATTCCATAAAATGGACATAAAAGTTGAAGAAATGCAATGCATAATGATATCAATCAAGTCCTATTGAAGCCTCAGACACCTTAAAGTGTCTCTAATGAAACCCCAATCAAGGCGATCAAAAGCATTTTCCATATCCACTTTAATTGCAACAGAGCCCTTCTTTGTCTTTTTAGTTCTCATAGAGTAGATGATTTCCTAGGCAATAATAATATTGCCACTACTTGATCTATTTGCGATAAAGCTGCATTACTCGGGACTGATCAATTTTTCCATTACCTGACGAAACTGGTTTGCTATAATCTTTCTAATAATTTTAAAATTAACATTACACAAGGAGATCAGCCTCAAATCTTTTATAGCAATTGGGCTATAAACTTTGGGAATTAGAACCACATTTGTTTGATTTATAGACTTTATGGCAGACAGATCCCTAAATTAATCCTCAATCAGTTGGCATATTTTTTCCCCAACTAAGTTCCATTAAGCGTGAAAGAAATGTGCCTGAAGACCATTGGGCCCCAGGGCTTTAAAGGCTCCCATTTCAAAAGCCACATTTTTAATTTCCACTCTATCTAAATCTCTAGCAAGATTTTTTAGTTCGGTGGGAGAGAGGCTAGGAAATTGAGAATACCACTCAAATGGATCATAACACATTGAGTCATAGCCTTACAGTTTTTTGAAAAATTTATTGGCCATTTGCTTTAACTCAATATGATCGTCAACCCAAATAGCTGAGTCATTTTGAAGCACATGAATTCTTTGCTTTTTCCTTTTGACAATAGTTGAAGCATGAAAGAAGCTTGTATTTTTATCCCCCCATCTAAGCCAATTACTCTTTGCTTTCTGAAACCAAAACAATTCCTCTTAAGAGATAACATTGTGATATTCCTTCCAAAGTTGTTGTTCAAGATGAAAGAGGCCCGTTTTGATACATGCTTTTCTCTTTTTGTCAATTCCTTCAAGCCTTTTAAGAAGATTTTGCTTTCTCTTCACATAATTTCCAACATGGTGGTCATTCCATTACATCACCATTTCTCTAAAATTATTAAGACTATCAGACTAGCTACAATTATTCCAAGAAGATTCAACAATTTTATAGAAGTCCTCTTCAAGGTTCTAGGCTACTTGATAGGAGAATGCTTTTTAAAAGTGAATTATTTGCTGGGATGAATCAGAGGAGACTAGAATAATCCTATGATCATATTTAAATTTTAGCTCATGGTAGACTTTAGTGTTAAGGTAAGAAGTTAGCCAATTTATATTGGAAATGACCCAATCAAGTCGCTACTTAATACCCACACGTTCCCAAGTAAATCGATCTCCAATAAAGAAATTGGTAAATATAATTAGGCAAAATATCTTGGGACGTTCTGCATTCACTCATGAAGTGGAACGTAGTATAATTAGATGTGTTTAATAAATAAATAAATAAAAGATAGATTATGTAAGGGTGAAATTTTAGAAAATATTATAGTTTAGATTCTACATGCATTAAATATAATCCAAAAATAGGTTAAAATTTTGTGAATATGATAAGGAAATGCTAGGCAAACTCATAGGAGAAACATGTTGGGATGTTATGCATTAACGCATGAAACGGAACACAATATTATTAGATGTGTTTAATAAATAAATAAAAGATATAATTATATGTCTTTAATAAATAAATAAAAGATTAAATATGTGAGGCGAAATTTCAAAAATAATATAGTTTAGATTCTACATGCGTGAAATATATTCTAAAAATAGGTTAATATTTTGTGATTATGATAGAAATTATGTAAGTGTTTAATAAATAAATAAAAGATTAAATATGTGAGGGGAAATTTCAGAAATGCATTAACGCATGAAGTAGAACATATTCTAAAAATATTATAGTTTAGATACATAATCCAAATATAAAGAAAGTGGTAAATATAATTAGGCAAAATATCAAGGGATGACGTGGCACGCTGTGGTGTTTGCTTTCCGCTCTGCTTTTAAAAACCCAAAGTCTTCTATACATTCTCTACATTGACTCATCATTTGAATTAAAGGATTTCAACCGCCTAATTTGTCTTTAGGAGATAGATAAGAATTAAATTCCCCCAAGACTAACCAAGGTTCAGAAATGGTTGATGATAAATATCGAAGAGCTTGCCATAAAGCTTGTCTAGCAATAATATTTGTTTCACCATAAATCACTGAGATACAACTAGAGCATTTAAGTTAGAGATCATATATTTTGTAGTAAAGGATCTGAGGATTAGAATATTGGTAATGTATTTCATAATCAGATTTGTTCTATAGAATCTAGATACCTCCGGCAAAACCAGTAGCTTCCACTCTAATCCAATTAGAAAATCCCAATTTTCTACCAACTATGTCAGCTTTAGAACCACTAATATGAGGTTCTAGGAGGCAAAGAATATCAATTTTGTACCTGTTAACAATATCTCTAACAAGAATAGAGAAGGCATGGCCACCAGCCCCTCTATAATTCTAAGATGTTATAATCATTAAAAAAACAAATAAAGACAAAGAAAAGAGAGAGTGACTTACTCATCATCTTTACAAGCTTCATAATTAGCAATAGCAACTTCAGGCGTCTCATGAACTACTGTGTCGCGTTCATCCATAAATTTAGCAATATCATTAAAGTCAGATTCAATCATGTCAGGAGGCTTTAGAAGAGTAAGTTGTTGATCATTCTAAAATACCCCCAGGGATGATTGAGAATGATTTGATTCAAATGAAGGTCCTGCGTGAGAAGAGGGATTCATCTTAGCATTATTTTTTACACTAACTTGGCCATTGACTTTATTCTTATTTAACAAGTCAGCATTGCAATGAATCACAACATGCAAACATTGGCCCTAATTTTTTTTTTGTAATTCTTGATGTCTGGCCCACTCTAGATCTTTGAATATTTGTTAAGTTTCCCATATTATTTGCAGCGTCATCTCTTTGTTCCTTTTCCCCATTTATTTCCAACCCATTATAAGTATTAGCCCAGCATTTTAGATCCTTAAATATTTTCTACTTTTTGCAAATCAATTGCAACATCATTTGTTTGTTCCTTTTCTCCATATATTTCCAGCCTATCATGTAAGTGTTGGCCTTGTTGGGTAATGTTTACTTGGGAGTGGCCCAATGTTCCCATGTATTTATTCTTTGTCAATTTTCAGCCAGAACTAGGCCCAATCAAAACATGCTTCTTTTCTCTCCTTACATGTTGAAATTCAGCCTTTCCTTTGATGATGTGTTAACCATGCTTGCCTCCTTTTACTCTATCATTCTTGCTTCAAAGCCTTTTTTTCATTCCGTAATTGATGGGATTTCCACCTACTCTAACATTAGAGTTACTCTTTAGGGATTTCTCACTCCTTGCCACCTTCATTAAATGCTCCTCTTCCTTAAGATCATCAATCACAGCAAATCATGATTTTTGCCCAATAAACATCTCCTTCCTTATGTTAGAACCGGCTGTCACACAAGAGGGGTGAATTAAGTGTCTGATGAAAACTTATGGACTTTTGAAAATCTTTTCGGATATTAACCAAGGTAATAAGTATGAAAATAGTAATCCATAAATTTAAAGATAATCACTCAAATGAGATACGCTAGAAATATAAAAGATAAGGGAAGAGAGTATGCAAACTATGATTTATCCTAGTTCGGTCCAAATCTTGATGACCTACATCTAGTCCTCAAGCTCCACTTGAGATTTCCAATTCACTATCTTTTTGTTTGAATCGGGTACAAGAGAAGCCGCTACACTTCCTCAAGTTTCTCAGGTACTTGAGAACCTTTACACACAACAAGTTTATACCGGGCACTTGTTAAGCCTTTGCAATTCTCTCAGAATTACTCCCCGTTACAACCCGTAAGGATACAACTTAGGAGATGATGAATTACAATCAAACTTCTCTTATAGAAGTGAATGATAATCACTGAAGCTCAGATATAGACTCTCTCTATGGTATATTACATAATTATTATGGGACAAAAAGTATACAAAATAGAGATGTTAAAGTCAAGGCATTTCTATGCTTTATACGTGCAAGCTCTTGTACATTGTCACCTTGCTCATTTTGAATGTTTCTCCATTTATAGTTGGTGTATATTTGATAACCGTTGGACATAATGAAGTGTCTGTTGGCTCGTTAAGAAATTTTTCTTTCCGTTGAAATATAGCCGTTAGAGATCTGACTCAATTTTGGCTTTTTGTCATCTTGTGTTTGATTCTATATTTGAAGCTTATAATCTGTTCTTAAACACATATGATAACTTGTAGAAGTAATCAGAACAAGTGGGTATCAATAATCATGAGTATATAATTGAATCAAATATTACCGTTACAATGCTCTATTTTGTGGATCACACAAACCTTGAGGTTTTATGTTTTTCTCGAGGTAATGTTAAGAAATCAATATTCTCGAGGTTTTAATTAATAATTAACACATGATGTTTGAGAAGAATATTTCCTCAAGGACTATATAAATTGAAATTACCTTGAGGTTTGGAAATAACCTTGAGGTTTCGAGCATATTAGATCACACTATTGATGGATAAATCTTAACTCAAGGTTATTCTTTGGAAATCATAGTACATAGAATGCTTGAACCCTTGGGGTTAAAATCAACCCTTGAGGTCTCGGGTTTTTGATGGAGAGAAAATCAGAGCGTGTGAAAATGTTAAGTTGAAAGAACTTACCATCCTTGAGGTCAATGAATAACCTCGAGGCTTCTTTGATGTTGACTCACTTGCAAGGTTTTGAAATACACATCAAGGTTTTGAAATATCCTTGCAAGGTTCCCAGAATTTGTTCTAGCCTTAAGGCTAGAGACCACCCTCGAGGATCCTTCCAATTTCTCAAGACTGCAAGGTTTTTCCCCAACCTTGCTTCAACAACAAGGTTCTGGACAAACCTTGCTGTTGCTGGAAGGGCCCGTAACCTTGAGGTTGCATCTCACCCTCAAGGTTGGGATCACATCTTGCCAACAACAAGGTTTTGGTCCAATCTTGCTGCCTCAGCAAGGTTTTTCACAAACCTTATAGTTGTGACAAAAGTCCAATAACCTTGAGATTACCATCCACCACCCTTGAGGTTGGGGCCACAACTTACTAACAGTAAGGTTTTGGTCTAACCTTATATCCACAGCAAGGTTTGTTGGCAAGAGGCCTGTAACCTCGAGGTTATCATCTACCCTCGAGGTTGTGGCTCAACCTTGCCAACTTACAAGGTTTTGAGCAAACCTTGCATCAATGGCGAGGTTTCACATAAACCTTACATCTCAATGAGGACTACAACAAACATGTCAATTTTATATCTTGATTCATATTACCATTCTAACTTCAAATATAACAAATTATATATCTCTAGAAATATCTTTAAGTCATCTTTCTAATGCAAAAAGAATTAGCTTCAAATTCATTGTATTCTAGAAGATATGACCTGAAGAATATAGACTATTTTGGAACATATGCAAGCCACAACGTCATTTTTGAACTTGCACAGACCCCTTATATCATCTTTGTTTTAGATTATCTTAGATTCATTGGAAAGATGTTTGAGTCTAGTTTCATACCAAAAATGAATCATCTCAATTAGAGTTGTGATTAGAGAGATATGACATAAACATCAAACTTTGTCTGGATTATCTAAAGCAAATAAAGCGCCAATTATGGAAGCATATATCTCTCATTTGAACTTGTTTCATTATGATCTTTATATCCATGTGTCGCATTTTAAGTCTAGTTTCATATGAAACAAGAATCAACTCAATCGGATGTCTGGTTGAAGAGATATTGCTAAAATACTAAACCTTTGTTTTGCTGACAAAAAACAGAACATCCGAAACTCCTCGAAATCTCGAGGTTTGCCTCTAACCTCAAGGTTTTGCTCTAATTTTCCAGTTCCCTCGAGGTTCCATCCTAACCTCGAGGCTTACCTTCCCATATGGTCATTTTAGCTTCAATTTGAGCCGTTTCAACCACTATTTGATCATAGATACTTTCAATACCATATATAAGAGCTTGAAATTGGTATTCCTATTAGATATTTACAATTTCACGTTTCTTCAATATCTTCTCTTCCTTTTCATAAATATTCTCCACATATTTGATATCTTTATTCTCCAACACCTTATCTTGATCATACTCTATACTTCAACTTGATTCTTCTTCCTCTTCTTCAATAATCTCATTTGTTCTTCTAAGGCATCTTCCATAATCCCTATTATATTGCTGGACTAATCTACAAAAATTTTTACATTAAACACGGTAGTTAGTCAAAGTAAGGAATAATGCGTGATACAAACTTTTTGCTCTTAATACTTGGCATCTAAATTTGACATCATGAAAACTAATCATATATCTAACATTGATAACTATTTTGTGCAACGAGCTCAAAAGATGCACGCACAAATGGCGATAGGACAAGTGTTTTAAGAGACATTGACAAAGAAACTAGAGCATGTTACGCAAAATGCATCAGTATGTGTTGCTCATGAGTTTAGTAGACGGTCAATGATGTTTGAAGTTGCTGAGCCATACAATGTTCAATGTCATCAGTTTGGCAGGTGTTGCAAGGTCAACTTGACTGAGAGGAAATGTGATTGTGGAGAGTTTCAAGCAGAAAGATATCCTTGCATGCATGCAATTGCGGCTTATAAACGAGTAGGCATTAACCATTTACAATATGTCCATCATGTGTTTAGTTTAGAAACCATGAAAATGGCATATGATAATGAGTTTCAACCTTAGGAGATGTGACGTACTGGCCACAAATATATTGTCCCACTCTGATACCTGATCCATCAATAGACATGCAAAAAGGACATCCTCGCTCGAGTCACATACGTAATAAGATAGATTGGACCATGTCCAACGAAACAAACAGATGTGGCTTGTGTCGACAAAGTGGTCATAATTGCTCAACTTGTCCACAGAGATCAACGTTACACAATAAATTATGTACTTCTGTAATAAACAGTTTTGATATTAAATAGTTTTAATACATTTTGGAGATTTTATCTTATATCTCATTTTATTTGTGGTTTCGATATCTTAAATATTATTTCCATCTTTATTACATTAACCCATGCAGAGACGTTATACAATGGCACAACATCAGGAAGAAATAATGAATCCTAGACCAGAAGATGCCTCCCTTTTGTACCTGCAAGCCAATCATATATCCAAAGCATTTTGGCAAAGAGATGTGGGTACAATGTATTGACCATAGATAACAAAAATTAGTTGCTCTTGTTGCTGAATTTTGTTTCACTTTTTCCTTATAGGTTAATAGGATTTTGCTCACCCGACAAATAATACATACAGATCAAATGATTGACCTGCCTCCTCAAATAATTGAATATCTTCAAAAAAAACTGGTTTTCTTGGTGTTGCACGACTAGGTCAATTTGATTATGATAGATGTTTGGTCTCTAAACTTGTTGAAAGATAGCGCCCTAAAACTCATACATTTCACACTACACATGGAGAGTGTATAATAAAGTTGTAGGATGTAGCCCAACAATTGGGTCTGCCATGTCCAGGACTTCCTATAGTTGGAAGAACTGCATTTATTTGGTCAGACATCTGTGAGTGGCTTTTAACTTAGTGGTACTAACATAATTTTAGAAAAAATTTAAAAATATATATAAATATATTTTTTAAAAAATATATAAAAAATGAATGGTTTTTAACTTAGTGGTACTAAGATAATCCTGAACTTTTCCCGTCTCGATTTCCTTGGGTTCGAGATGGGAACATCAGGACGGGAAAATGCTGAACACCCCTAGTAAAGCGCCTTGCAGGCTTACTCTTTATTTAATTATACATAATCTTATTGGAAGTTCAGATCTTGTTTAAGATCGATAATAAAGTTTTTGTTTTTTTTTTCTCATATGTTAAAAGAGTTTACTCTTGCACTCCAATAATTCTCCTCCAAAATTTTTGTCATCATTGACAATGTCCCAATTTATATTTAATTTTAGAGTAAAATACATTAACTATCCCTTTATTTTACACAAACATCCTTTCTATTTTAAGAAAGTATATAGATCTCCCTTAAAATTAAAATGCTTGTTTCATAAATCTCCCTTACATATTTGAGATTCTATTTACATTCATCCAACCATTAGTTGTCCTTTAAGTTTGATTGTTAAGCATTTACTTTGACCAAAATACACATCTTTCTACAAATGAATAAACATTTATATTTGTGTAATAAATAATTTTCAATACAAAAATAAAATAATTCTAATATATATTGTTCAAAATTTGCAACATATTATAAAATTCATTAATTTTTATTGTATTATTAAATTTAATTTTTTTAAATCCAATTATTAGACCTTGTATATTCCTTATTCATTTAAATGACTAAAAACATGTTTCTTTCTTCTTCCTTTTTCTTGCTACGACCCATGATTGACAATATAATTGAAAGGCAAATTTTTATTAACCACATGTTATTATTAATCTAATTTTGAGTTATTATATAATTTATATTAATATTAATTTTAAGTTTAAATTTCTTAAATAAATATTTTGCACAAAATTTACAAACACGTTTATTTATTACTTATTTAGATAAATGTGTTTAATTAAGTATGCATATATTAAAAGAAATATTCATACTTTTAATTCAGTTTCCTATGTCTACATTAATTAACTGAATTAAGTCTTTATCTTGACAGGAAAGACCTTTAACATATTACTATTTGCAAAACCTTTAACATATTACTATTTGCAAAAGTTAAAAAAATTGAGAAAAAGGAAAAAATCCTAAATTTCTTAAAGAATCTTAGCCAAAATTAGAAAATTAGTAATGATGAAGGGTAAATTAGTACATAATATATATTAATATAAATTTCCATTAAAAAAATAAAAATTCTTAATAGAGTTAATTGTTTGAACTTAAGTGTATGTTTTCAAAATAGAGGGGATGTTCGTGTAATTAAGGCAAAATGTAAAGGAGGTTAGAGTATTTTACTCTTAATTTTATTGTTTGGTTTGTAATGAAACGTCTCTTTCCTAAAAGTCAATGGTATAATTTGATCATCTTGTATAGAGTTGGGAATTAGGACCAGGGCCTTAACAGGGCTAACCCTTTGAATCCCGATTTAAGAAAAACACCTGTTTTTCAAAGCCCGACTCTAGTGACAGGGCCAAGACTAACCCTACAAGGCCGGAAGCATTTTAAACAATTTTTTAACATTTTTTAAAGAAGAAAAATAAATAAATTACAACAATTAAAATTCTAATTTAACACATAAATTGTATTAACATAAAGTCTAAATTTTACGTAGTATGTAAGTATGCAACAAACAAACAACATAATTTAAGGTACACCAATGTCGTGTGTCAATAAAATCTGAATTTTACGTAGTATGCAACAGAATGCGTGATGTGTGTCTGGTGTCCCGTATCTGTCATGTCTTGTGTGTGAGTGTGTGCCTTTGTGGTCAGTAGGGTATGTATGTTCATTGGATAATAGTCTAATGGGTTAGAGTTTTCGCCCAAAATAAATTATTTAGTATGCTATGCACAGTATAAAAAAAATTAAAATCGCCTAAAAGGGCCAGCCTATGGCACTAAGCCTAATGCCCTCTAAGGCTGGCTCTTATAGACCCAATTCCATGTTGGCGCCTTTATTTGTAGTGGTTTTACCAAAAACCATTACAAATGTATTGTATGGTGAATATTTGTAGCGGTTTTAGGTAAAAACCACTACAAATAAAGGTGCCAACACGGTGTCATGTGGTGTGAAGCTGGCGCAACATTTGTGAAAGGGACTTTGTAGCAGTTTTAGTAACAATAAACCGCCACAAATGTACATTGTGTGCATTTTGTAGCGGTTTTGGTTTAAAAACCACTACAAAATGCAAACGGTCAGAAATTTATAGCAGTTTTAAGGAGTCGTTACAAATTTTACACGAAATATGAAGCAGTTTGTAGCGTTTACTATAGTGGTTTCTAGGAAACCACTATAAATGTAGCAAGTTTTAGCCTATAAATAGCTCTCGCGTATTCATTTCAACGTTTTGCCAATTTTTGTCTCACAGAGTGACTTTAGAGAATTTATACAGTTCTGAGACGCTGCCGAAATCCATTTATATCTATTCCAGTCGTGTTAGTTTTTATATTTCATTTCTTTACTTTATTTTCTTTTTTAATGTATTTATCAGTAAATTTATTTGTTATTTATATTTATTTTATTTTT
>JBAGKO010211367.1:0-13176 GCA_037177275.1 Acacia concinna
CAGCAAAAGGCTTCACAGCTATCATTTTTCACTAAACGCTTCTGTAAATCTGCGTCTCTAACCATGATAGAATTGAACAGAAAGCCTGGTCCCGTCACTTGAAACGTCTTGTTTCCAAATTTCACAGTTTTTTGATCGTTGGGGCGTTCACAGCCATGAATCGGCAACATGCCACAGTCTCTGCGTTGTGTTGTGGTGAAAGGAAATGAGAAGTTGCCCAGATAGCCACCGTCAAAGAATGGTGAGCACTCTCCAGAAGCAGAAGATAAAGCAACCTCTTCATGATCAGCCAACAAGAACAAGAAGAACATGAACAAATGAAGACGTAGAACCATTCTTCTGAAATGCCTCTCACTGGTAGAGAACAAGTTTAGTCTCTAATGTTATAAGATGAGAGGTTGAAGGTTTTATCCATTTGGGGGTAAATAAGTGTTCACAATTTCTTCTCCCCCGAACACACGACAGAACCCAAGTGGAAGCTCTGTGACACGCCAGTTGACTTGGCTCAAAGACAAAGACCACAGACAAATGAGACACCTCCTTCTGTCGCCATCCTCCTTTGGTTCTTTTTGCCTCTGTTTTAATTTTTTAAAATTGCTCTTAACAAGTTCAAGATAAATACTAATATATATGTGATTGGAGGTTTATCTTTATGTATTGAAAGATAGGAGGTTTATCTTGATTTATGCAAAAGTGCTTCAAAAACACTTTTTCTTTGTTCGCAAGCCAACGAGTTCTATATCATAAAGAATATTTTCCCTCTCTTATTCATAAATCAAATCATTAAATTTTTTATGTGGTGTGTATCAGTATGGTCGTTATTATAGGATCTAGTTGATTTTTTTTTAAAGAATTCTAAAAAAACTAATTACATGATTTTAAAACATTAAAATTTATCAATTTTTTTAGAAAAATTCAAACTTTATTTTGACACAATTTGTGTTAAATTATAATTTTAATTGTTGCAATTTACTAATGTTTTTTATTTACAAATATTTTAAAAAATTGTTTAAAATACTTATGGCCCTGTAGGGCCAGCCTTTGAAAATCAAGTATTTTTCTTAAGTCGAGCTTTAATTGGCCAGCCCTTTTTCCCAGCTCTACCTGCAAGTTTATAGATTTAACCTGTTTAACTTTTTTTAATCTATACTATTATATAAGTATATATAATATCATCTAAATAATTTTTAAATTATTATAAATTTACCAATTTAACCTTAATGTTAAGTTTTTTTTTAAACCTTGACCTTGATTTTAAGTTTCAAATCTTATCATCATTACACTAAACTCTTGCTTTTGCACCAATCATTCACCCCTACCACTTTTTTCTTCAATTAGTCAAGATGACAATGCTAACTTACTCCCGCTTTACTAATTTGTATCGTTCACTAAAGCATAACAATTGTTGATTTTTTTTAGTGCCACACAAAATATTATAATCTTAATAAGAGGAGTCTATCCCAATTTATGTGGGAAAAGTAAAAGAAGTATGATCCAATTTTATATGATGGTTGTTATGTTTGATCAATTTTAAAAAAATATATCTCATTAGTCAATAGATGATGGGTTTTCCTAATTCTTACATGCTTGGGTAATTGTTGTTACTAAACATTATTTTCTTTTTTTTACTAAACCCTTATTTGATGACAAGAACAAATGTTAGGCTTTTAAAACATAATGTAAAATTATAAATAAGCATGAAGAGTTATATATAAAATGGAAAGTATTTAAAAGGATAGGCTTTAATAGCTATTTTTTACATTTTAGGTAGCCTTTAAACTGGGTTTTGGTCTTGGTAGGCCTTTTGATGGATAGCTTTTTTTTTTTGTCCTTTTCTTTTTCGGACTATGATAGATAGTTTAAACTTAAGTGTAAAAAAACCTACATACATGTCTAGGTCCAGTTTTAGATTTTGAATCTCTATTGCAAGCCTATGTTTAAGTAAAGCCTAGCCTAACTCCTATTTCCACTTCTAACACTAGAGGAAGGAATTACTCTACTTAATTTTATTTTATTTAAATTGTCATTTTCAAACTTTTTAGCATTATTAATAAAATATCATTATAAATAACATTTAGCATGTAAATTTATACTTTTATTAATATTATAATTATAATTTATACCATAATATGTGTATATATAGTACATACAGTGAACTGAAAAATAGTCCGGTCAAACAAACAAAAAACTGAAAAATATATGTCGCCTTTTTTAACCACAGTCACTAACTAAAAATTGGTAGATAAGAAAAACACATTTTGTAAAAAAAATTACAGAAAAAGAAGTCAAAACCAAGGGAAATTTTGAGAAATTTTTAAGACATCAAAGTAACCCATGAATGAAGAATTAGTAAACATTACCTATTCCTGGTCGCAGCTTCGGAACCTTGCTTTTATCGTCTGCAGAAGGAACACAAATGAAGACGGTTTTTACCGTAAGCCACAAAATCTAAAGCAAAAGACGATAATGGTAATCATGTTCGGCTTTATTCCATATTTAAATGGAGAGAAAATTATAGAGAAAAGAAAATTATGCGAGAATACTTCTAAAAATTGTAAATTTTTTTACCATTTATAGAAATTTTTAAACCTAATATTTATTTTTTCCCCACTTTTCTCCCAATCTAAACATAAATGGATGAACAAGTAAAATCTCAGACTTAGTTTTTACCCTGAGGGAAAGTTATTTGCATTCAAAGACAATCTAGATAAGATTTCAAAACAAAGCACACAATACACTAAATACATGCACTAAAACATAATCTATTTGGGTTAGAATATAGAATCACCATGGACCAAAGAACTGAATTAGATTGTACCTCCATCGCAGTTAAAACTTCCGTCGGCATCAAGTTGACAACAGCTTGCTCTGTTATAGAAACACTCACTACAACCGTCGGATAATCGTACTTGAAGATAGACCAAGGAAGTTATGAAAGTGAAAGGATCACGGTTATCAGGGAGGTCTTTAAGAGGAAACTGAATAACAGAACATGAAGATAACAAGCTACTACTCTTATCCCCTCAGGCTTTGCAAGACCATAAATGATATCAGAGCCAGCACAGATAAAATTGAATAAAAAAGCATTTGTTCGATCTAGAAGTTCGAACGGTTGCATCTAAAGAAAGATCCGATGTTATTGATCTTGAAAGAAGCCAAAGTAGGAGGAGGGAAGGCAAGAGGAAGTGTGTAATTACTACTAAAGGCCTCACAGTTTCTGTTACTTAACCGCTTTTCGAGATCCAAGTCTCTGATAAGAATGGTAGATTCAGAAGAAGAAACAGAGTTATTACTCATACTTACAGCCATCGAGGTTGTTCCTTTGTTGCTTAACAAAGTCTTAATAACACTAGAATTATCACAACCTTGGATTACAAATAAGCTTTTGATGAAAGTAAAAAAAATAAAGATCGTGTTATATCAGGATAAAGTGGAAGGTAAAAGCAACTTCAAGATTAGATGGTTGACTAGCAGGAAGAAAGACTTGACTCTTGTAAATCAATACATTTTGTTTTCTATAATTTTAATCTGTGTCTTTATAATAAAGTTAACTAAAGTTCTTTGAAGTATTTATACTTTTATGTTTTTTTTCTATAAGATGGAGGATCATCTTGATCTTGTTGAGATCGGAAGAAGATGGTCTCGTGATTAGTCTTGGCACATCTTGTATAGTTCAAGAACTGCTTTGGAAGCGAGTAATTGAGGGAACTATTACATTTGTACATGGTTATAGTTTGGAATATATGAAAGGAGCCCATGGGTGAGATGGGAGGAAGAGTAATATTGCAGCACAAGGCTTCACAACTATCATTTGCCACTAAACGCTTCTGTAAATCTGTGTCTCTAACCATGATAGAATTCATCGTAGAGCCTGGTCCAGCATTTGAAACGTCTTGCTTCCTCATTTCACAGTTTTTTGACCGTTGGGGTGCTCACAGCCATGAATCGGCAGCATACCACAGTCTCTATGTTGTGTTGTGTTGAAAGGGAATGAGAGGTTGCCCAGATAGCCACAGTCAAAGAATGGAAGCAGAAGATAAAGCAATCTCTTCATGATCAGCCAACAAGAACAAGAAGAACATGAACAAATGAACATGTAGAATCATTCTTCTGAAATTCCTCTCACTGGTAGAGAACAGTTTAGTCCATATGAGATGAGACTGCGTGTTATTGGTTAAAGCTATACCTTGCTTGAAGGTTTGGTTGGAGCTCTGCGACACGGCAGTTGACTTGGCTGGAAGACCAAGACCTAGATGAACCAGTCACACGTCCTTCTCTCAATTTAACGTGCTTCACACACTTTTTTTTATACGAAAACTGGATAATCTACTGCTTAAAAACAGTATACATTGTTAATTTATGTTGGCAGATATGAAAGTTTTACGGACTAATTTTCAAATTGTTACTTTATATTTTGAAGTTAATTTTGAAATAGTCCTTATCATTATTTACTGGTCTTTATAGTTGGTCTTTATTTTAGTTTTGGTCTTTATAGTTTTAAAGATGTAGTCTCTCTAATTTTTTTTGTCTAAAATAAACTTTAATTTCTATATTTTAATAATAATTTTGACCATTGTACCCCTTTAACGGCTATTCTTCAACTCACTATCCTTCTTAGTCCCCAAACATGGATCCACCAGCTCGTCAAATTCATTCATCTTACTAACTACAAGACTCCCCAATGTAGTAATCTTATTGTTATTCCTCAATTACCATATCAACAGTCACCATTGAGCACAATCCAAAACTACACTAATCACGTATTGAGGGTTGGGTTTCAATTTTAGAGGTGTTCTTAAATGAACTTTTTAGATCCCCTGTTTTCCCATTCTAGTGTTTTGTGAAAAAAAGAAAAAGAAATATGTTTTTAATAACAAAAACTCAAAACAACTTTTACCTGCTTTATTATTGTTTGCCTTTTTTAGTTATTGTTCCTAATACTCCTTTTCTCTTGGAACTCTATGTTGTCCCTCACACTCATCGGCATCGTCTCCTAGTCCACCAATTCCCTATCTATCAGCACACACTCTCCACACTGTCTCATTTTTTCATAGTTCTCCAATTTGATCTTAAGAATAATTGTTCCAAACAAGTTCTTATGTTTTTTTTTTCAACTGCAATTTTTCATAACAACTATCTAAACATTTTTTTTATTTTTATTTTCAAAACATTTTTAAAAAATACAATTTTATAATATTATTATAAAAAAGACAAAAAGACAGAAAAACATGCAAGGAATATTTCAAATGCTCACAAACAACTGCAATACAAGAAAATATATCTATTATAATCAAGGTTTACAAAATCATTTGAGTTATATCCATTGATTGCTTGGAATACTAATAAGCTCATTATCAATCAATAAAACTCCGCCATAAATGAAAACCAACGAGATTCTTGTCAATACTTGGAATGTTAAGGGAGAGCTTTATCCCATTTCTATAGACTTGGAACCGATTGTCTTGTGCAATGTCATCGTCAAAGTAAAGATAAACAAATAAGAGATTTCAAGAATCCTAAAGACAACATGAAGTTATATTAATGATCTTAAATCAAGGTGCTTACCATGGACATTGCATTTGGCATCAAGTACTAAACAGTTAATATTGCCCTCCTTTGGAATGAACATTCTAAACAAGAGAGAGATACATGTACTTGTACATAGAACAAAGGTTTAGTAATTTGGTTATATCTCTCAAACCTTAAATCCAATTGATTTGAAATTTATTTTATCTGAAACTAGACTTAAAATGAGACAAATAAACTTCAAGATGAGGCTCAAACAAGTTCATAAGAAAGTAATATGAATCTTCAAAGTCGTCACTTGATTTCGTCAAATAATCTTGATAAGGTTCAATGTTTGTGACATATCTCTCTAACCACAACTTCAATTGATATGCTTCTTTTTGGATATGAAACTAGACTCATATGGAAGCCAAGATAAACCAAAATGAAGATCATAAGAGAATGAGAGATTTCCAAAACTGACACTGTGGTTTAACGGTTATCCCATAGCAATTGCTATTATTTGGTCCATATCTTTTGGAATACAATAAATTTGGGGATGATTCTTGTTATATTGGAAAGATTATTCAAAGAGCTTTATGAGGATAGATAATTTGCTAAATTTGTAGGACAAATGGCAAGTTCTCTCTCTCCTACACCTAAGTGTTCTCTCTCATACACCCAAGTTTTTTCTCTTACATACCATCGTCCAAACTTTGAAATAAGGAGGAAAATCCTCTCTCATACACCTAAGTCTTCTCTCTCCTAGACTCAAGTCTTCAATTTTTTTCAGCAAGTCAAGTGTTCTACTGATGCAAGTCAAGTGCTCCATTTATGCAAGTCAAGTGTTCAATGAATGCGAGTCAAGTCTTCAACCATTACCAAACCAAGACTCAAGTCTTCGAAGGTCAAGTCTTCAAGCAAGTCAAGTGTTCTTAGCAAATCAAGTATTCCATGCAAGTGAAGTCTTCCATGCAAGTCAAATGTTTTCAGCAAGTTAAGTGTTCTTATGCGAGTCAAGTGTTTTGAGACTCAAGTGTTCAAATATTTTTTGGCAAGTCAAGTGTTCATCCAGTGAGTCAAGTACAAATATTCTTTGCAAGTCAAGTGTTCAAATATTTATCAAACCAAGATTCAAGTATTCACCTATTTTCAACTAGGTTATTTTATACTCAAAGCAAAGACTCAAGTATGATAATTTTATAAACTCAAGTCTATGGCTCTCTCTAAAATCATCTTTCTAAATCATTGAATAGAAACTCGAGTTTTTGGCGAAAACACGAGTCTTCTCATATATGAGCATATTTCTAGAAAAGATAGCATCGTAGAGGAATTTGAAAATCATTAATGTTTTTATATTATTATTATTATTATTATTTGCTTTTCGTGTTTATATTATTAATACCCACTTACTACTAACATTTGTTCAAGTGTTCTTACATGATAAGCATCAAATTACATGTGGAGTTTAGAAGAAAGAAGCTTAAAATCACAAAAAAAAAAAACACTTTTGTGTCAGAACTCCAACGATTATGTCTCAATGGAAAGAAAAATGCCTTAAGAGCCAAGGGATTCTTTGCCATCTCCAATGTAATCAAATCTATACCAACTATAAAAGAAGAAACACTCAAGATAAACATAAGAGACAAAGAAAGCTTGCACAAACATAGTATCAAAATGCCAACACTTTAACTTCAACATTTCTGTATCTTATACTCTCTATTATTCAATGATTATGTAATATACCAATTACGAGAGCCATAGTATACCAATAGAGGTAACAATTGATAGACCAAGCACTCTAATAGCTATCAATAGAATCAATAGTCATCTACCATATCACACTATATATAAAGGAAGCATTGACGACGAAGGCACCAACCTCCAACTAAAAATTATTGTTTCATTGATTGGCAAGGCTTAAAGTTTCTATTTGTGAGATATTTGTACTTCAGTATTTTTTTATCTACTCTTCATATAACATTTATAGTATCATTTATTTCATCTGAGTTACTTAAGGTAGTGAGACCTTGAGTAGGGATTGATTGCAAGGTGTAAGGGGGAGAGAAAGAGTCCTTGAGGAGGATCTTCTTGTATTGAGGTACCAAGAGCCCAAGCAATCTTAAAGTTATAGTGAAACACTCAGTATTTAAGGACTAGATGTATGTCAAGTGGTTTGGACTAAACCAATATAAATTGTCTTTGTCTTCCTTCAGTGATATCTTTATAAGTATGCTCTCATCGTTTGTTTAAGTTAAGGATTTTTAATTTTCTTAAATTCACCCCCTTTTGGGTAATATGATTGTACTAACATAATATCCATATTAACAACTTAAGTATCTATATTAAATATATTGTGCTTGAGAAATTCAATATATATATATGAGACTGTCAAAGCTTGATAAACCTTATTTACAATTTTATTATCTATAATAACAACTTTTACTTGTGAAATTCAAAAAAATACGAGAGTGTCGGAGCTCTAGTGAACCCTATTTACAACTTTATTATCTATATTAACAAATTGAATATCTATATTAACAACTTACATCAGCACAGGAGCTCCAATGGCCATCCACTAATATGGTCACCAAAGCTTCATTGTCGACTGCTGCCTCTAAGCACTGACACTAGAGCTTCGACTACTCGTAAGAGCTCCGATGACTAGTAAGGGGTTAAGGATTGTTTTTATTAAAATAAAAACAAAAGATATTTAGGTAATTTCTCAAAGTTTCCAATTTAAAAATTCTAAATCAATACTTTTGGAATTATTAAAATTGAAGATATTAATTTGTATTTTAACAATTTCAATCGTAGTTTTATCTCTCCTTTTCAAAAAAATTGGAGAAATTTGTTTTGTTTTGTTTTTATTTTCTTTCTCGAAAGTAGAAACTTGTTTACTCTCTTTAAATTTTACTTTTTTTAATTTTTACTTCCCATTTTCTTTACAACTAAACTTCTCTCTCCACCCAACTCGGCATGAAAGTCAGTCAGCATGGTCTAAAAGAAGGGATCGAAGGATTTCAGGCAATATGATCCCCTCCCTGGTAGGGAAGGGTCCTTGGCACCGAGCGCCCCTTATAACAATTATAAAAAAGCATATGGGTGGGACCCCACCTCCTTTTGCACTAAAATTGTGCCAAGGAGGGAAAATGCTAGGGAGGGAATCCTCCTCCAGATTTCAGAAAGCGTCAAAGCATGTGTTCATTTCTCCTATACTAGGGCATGAAATCTAAGATTGTGGACTAGTATTTAGGGCTTTAAAACTTCAAGATTCTTTGAGGTAAGATTGAATCCCTTCTGTTACATTGCTTTGAGTTTGAAAGATATGTCATATGAGATTAATCTGGACATCCTAGGATTTGGGGTATTTAAATGGTGTTCAATTGACATACTGGAGTTTGTCTAATGTTCTCAAACAAGACTTGTAGAGAAAGTATCCCTTCTCTCTCGATCAGTTCATTGAAGAGCCTATTTCTCTGCCAACATCACTATCAATGCCGTTCTATTCTCTGTTTTTTTCTCTCTATCAAAACTTTCACACCTATTGCTCACAGATTTAGTCCATCAAAGAGCTCTGGCCTATCTACCAAAACTGGCGCTATTCCCAGATGATTGTGTTATTCTTTTAAGAGGAGTTACTTTGCTTTTGCTAAGGTTATAGACGGACGCAAGATTTACACTTGAAAATTGCAATCCTTGATTAAGATTCATTGAAGGTTGCAGGGGATAGGTTTATGATTATTACAAGGCTACTTCATCACTTCGACTCCATGGAAGCCGAATGCCACTTTGTTCAATCTTCATGATGTTTACTTTCTAGTGTAGATTGAAATTCATGGCTTGTCTTTACAATATTACAGTATGGAGAAAACACATTATATTGGTGAGCAATTGAGAAATTTCATTACATATGATGACAAGAGTCATTTACATTGTCATGGTTTGCACCTTCAAATTTTCCTCTCAACATATGCTCTTAGCTATATCAATTTTAATAGTTTTCAACCGCTTGATAGTCTAAGTTTGAAGGTTTCCCTTTCTTTAGAACAATTTGTAAGAATGTGTCATTCTTGTATGGGTATTAGACATGTTGCAAAGAACTATACATATCTTTCAATTTCCAGCCTCGAGCTTTAGTAACTGTTGTGGGTTCTAGATTAGTTAATGTTAAATATGATTTTTTTTGGCCTTTACACTTCTACTACTCGAGTAACTAGTGTCCAACTCTCTCAGCACTATTATGCACAAAATACTTTGGTAGACGAGGTGTTCATAAGTCAAGGATTATCACTTTGTAAGGGTATACTTGATAGACACCACCAAAAGCAGAAAAAAAATTCATTTGACATGGCCAATCAAGGTACTAAAAAGACTAGGATACAAGAAACTAACATTTTCCCTATTAGAGAATGCACTTATGGTATTGATAAAGGGAAGCATTCAATTTTTGGACAACCTTTGATAGTCATAACTAGGAAGCGGAAGTATTTTATTATGGGGAATCAATCTCTATTGTCCTAAATCACAAAAGGGCTAAGGCTTCTTTAAAGGATACAATTGGGTTTTAGGCTCTAGGGCTCTCTATTGGAACACATTTTTTTCTTGGAGGTGCCAAACTGAAATGTGGATGAAAGTAACAAGAATGTTTATGTTCAAAATTTCTTAGGTCGACAGGTACAAAGAGCTTGTTGCAAGATGTGAATGACAATTTTAACAAGACTGAAGCCATTTGTAAGATGCACTGCATAGATTTTGATGGGTTCAATCTCCTATAAGAACACCCGCATGTAGCTATAATGAAGTTAAAGATGGACCATTATAGTTGAGGTGATACTTTAATAGCCTTAAGGACTGAAAAATCACCCATAACTAATTTCTTTGTCTTTGGTTTTTTGTTCTTTGTAGGTCCTAGAATCTATATTCCATCCCAGTATGATGATCAAGTATAGCCTTTGTGAAATTTCCAAGTATTGCAAGCGTTCGTCTTATCAATATGGGACTTCCAACTCAAGGTTGGGTTTAATAAGCCCATTTCATTCAAACCCAATTTGGGTAGATGTCCGTTTCTCTTCTTTTGATAGTGAAGTTAGTGGCAGAAACAACTTCATCAACTTACTGTTAGTGGATTCTTCCTTAGACGAAGCTATAGAACAAGGACTTTCCAAAGGATGCATCACTTGTTCTGGTCATGTCAATGGGTCTTCTACTTTGTGTTTATGGTTTTATGTCACATTGGGTGTAATATATGTGCTAGACCTCATATGTCTTTCTTGATTTTCGGTCTTAGGTGTAGGTGTAGGTGTTTGTGTTTGACTTATGTTGTCGTCTTGTTTACACTTATATTTGTGTAATCATCATTTTCCTTTAATATAATTGATCATTTTATCAAAAAAGGGCAAAAAGTGTTTGAGTTTGGAATTTTGAATCAAATCCTTACTGTTAAGATGTGGTTTCAAATTTCACAATGTTTTACATAACACAATTTTTAAAACAATTGTATAATTTACAAAACTTTACATGAACATGGTGAAAAATAGACATTAGTTAGGACCCAAACAATGTAATAGGCTTAGGTTACTTCTAAGCTAAACTAAGAAAAACATTCCATAAGCCTAAACATGAGTTTCACTCAACCCTATATAATAAAATATCATTCATTCATCCATAGGTGAATTAATATTCGAATCCCCATTAAAAAGGTTCGCACATTTAGCACCTGACAGTGCCTTAAACAAGATTACTTCCAATACAATGATGTCTATGGTTATAAGAAAATATACCATGCATTCAAAATTAATGGAAATATGTAATTGCATTTTGGCCAACAACATTGGATAAATTGCTAATTAATCATTCATTCATAATGAGTTTTTGATCATGCCAGAATTGTTACCTTTTGGACCATCAAGATGCAATTGCAACAAATAATGTAGTATAGGGCACAACTAATAGTTCTTCTCGATGAGCTCTAACACAAAGTGAAATAAAAGGTTAGATTGAAAAACTCCCCTATTATATTCCTTAAGCTTCAGCCTTGTCTTCCATCTCCTTAGCCTCTCATGCCTTCAAATTGCACACAATTACTCCAACAGTGAGAAGCTATGAATGATGATAAAACTGGGTTGGAAAGATGTTGAAGAAGGTGATGGGGATAATTTAAATGGTTTGGAATGGTAGAAAATGATGGAGAAATTAGGGAGACTTGAGAGAGAGTGATGGCAGTTGTTTCCTACAAATCTGCAAAATGGAGATGTCTTAGTTCGTGGTGGCTGCTCCCCTTTTAGTATAGGATGTCAAAACCCATTCCAAAACACCCAATTTAACTTTGAGAGTTTAGGTCGCGAACTCAGAAGTGTCATGTCACGACCTGGAGAGAAACATAGCACTTCAATCTTGGTATAGCTCCAAAATGTATAGCTCCCACTTAAGGGCATCCAGGTCGCAACCTCTGAAGTCCAAGTACGACTTGGGTAGGCAGAACGCTCCAACTTGTGTTTTGGTCTTGAAAGTCTGGTGGCTCCATTAATGCTCTGTCATGGGTCCTAAGTTCTTTTCCAATTGCCTGAAAATCACAACAAATAACTTTATAAAGACCATCTAAGCAATTATAAGTAAAGTGAGGAAATTGACCCCTTTTTACCCCTAAAATAGGAAAATACAATACATTAATCCATGCAAAATAGACTGTGTATATTGTTTTTGTTTTGGTAAACATATACCATGTTTAATGTTTTAATTTAGTTTTGATAAATAAAAAGAACAATTTTTTTAATTATATTTGAGGAAGTCCAAATATTATGCAAACTATAAGAAAAAAGAAAAACTAATGACACAAATTGAAAAATGAGAAGGTTGAAACTCTATCTCTTAAAGATATATATGGAGAAAAATTGATAATGTTATTCATATTATTTAGTGTTTAGTTTATAGTATGTGACTTTATTTAGTTACTTATTTGATTGACATTTTGTAAACATTAGTTTTTAGAATTAGTGTTTGTATTTTAATTAAACATAGACAATGTTTGATGTTTTAATTTAATTTTAATAATATTTATGTTTTAAATTATATATTTTAGTGCTCAAATGAATAAGAAACAAAAATATAGCAAATGAGCTTGAAGCCCGTAGGTTAGCCCATGCTCATAATAAAATCAGCTAGACCTCGAAAATGAGTTCATTGTTTAGACTTGGAAATGATGTTGAAAGTAATGATGGCCTTAATGAATAAAATAATAATGTTATTAATATTTTTTAGACTTTAATATTTAGTTTATAGTTTATAGTTTATAATTTAACATTATCCGGTAAGTTATTAGATTGTAAACATTAGTTTTTGACTCTTTAGACTTTGTGTTCATATTTATTTGATTTTTTAACTTAGTTTTGATAATATTTATATTTTAAATTAAGTATTTTAGACTTCAAATACAAAAAAAAAGTCAAACGGGCCTAAAAGGGCCAACTTGTTACTAAATAGGCCGTGCCTTAGAGTTTAGTACCTTTTTTGAATTTGAGCATGCCGGCCTGAATTCTCGACTCTAATTATGATTAAGGGAGCATCATTAGGAAAACAGTGACAAATATAAAAGTTATATCTTATAATTAGGATTGAGACCAATTCCTTAAATACGTCTTATATTAAGGATATTAGAAGTAATAGAATTTG
>JBAGKO010211422.1:0-13172 GCA_037177275.1 Acacia concinna
GAATTAGGACTTGAAGAAATGGCTTGGGATAATCAAGCTTCTGAGCAATCATGACTCCAATTCTTAGTTTGGGATGACTTTTCTTTCTGCTTGCTTTAAAGTTATGGTTTCTTACTCAAGTTTTGTGATTTATTTGGGTGTTATAATTCAGCAAACAGATGGAAAATGTATGTGAAAGTACTGTGAAGAATGAGCTAATTCTCATTTTTAGTAAGGTCTGTTTTTCTTCTATTTTAATTTTGCGTAAAGATTGCCGTATCTACCAATCTGATAAACCGCATTTTTACCATTTGATTTCATATATTTTTGGAGAGCTTTCATTGATTTTATTAGAATTAAAGTGCATTTAATTGAATAAATTGGAATTATATGAAATTAATGTGGAAAATATAAAATAACGGTTTAAAATGGTATAATTATCATTTTCTCCTAGTATCTTGATTTAGAATATACGGTATTACATTTTATTTAATTTATTTTAGGAGAAAATGGGAGAAAAATAAAGAAAAACGTGATTGAAGAGGTTAAAAACCTTTAGGGGCATTTCTGAAAATTAAGCAAAGATCGGAATATAAAGATACAAGCTAAAACCATAAAGAAAAGTGGAGGCATGGTCCTTCTCTGTGGTTTTGTCGGGGCAAATCATAATTATAAATCTTCGTAGCAAAGTCAAAGGCAAGTTAATTCTGGAGCGTTGATCAAGATTACCTGAGAAGCAATATGAACTGTTGATCAAAACGCACAGTTTCACTTAAGTCTGGCGTGATTTGAGACATTGATTCTACATACCTTGACTCTTCAATACCCGTTGATCGCAATGACTCGCAGATAAAAGCAGAAGCAGCCACGTGGTTTCATCTCAGCCTTCCAGAGTCACTCGTGTTTAAACTGTGGCCGTTGGAGCTCAACGGGTACAACCCATCTGAATATGGGTTCGGATCCGGCTTCATCTTGAACCGACTGACAACCCGCGAACCCAGATGCGACCGGTGATATAAAACTTCAGATCCCAGGCATTCTGGCTGATCCTGGTTCATTCTGCTTCGCACAGACCACATCGATAGAGAGAGAGAGAGAGAGAGATCTAGGAGCCGGTTTCAGAGCTGGAGATCACCGAAATAATGAGCTTCAAAGACAAATCCAATGGCGTCTCCGGTGAAGCTCAGACCACGGTTTCCTACAGATTTCTCCATGAATCTGATTAAATTCTCTTTCTCCATGTATTTAGCATCTGGTTTGAGCCTATATGAGTGGCTGTGACCATTTAACTCTGGTTTCATCTTCTTCTGTTGGATATGGTATTTTCCGATGAAGAATTGTGTAACAGAGATTTGATTTGTAACGCTATGATTCAGATCCATGCTGTCACGGTTGTGGCATATGTTTGACGCGATTTGTGACTAGATTTACCGTCACAAATGATTGACTGATACATAGCTTAATTGGTTAATTAGAGCTATTATCGTCGGAGTGCGTGATGATCTTTGGTTGCAGCGTTATAATTCATACCTTAACCTGAATTGAATGGAATCATGACTGGCGGTGATAACCAGAATCTATCTACATGGAGAATGTGTGAGTTTAAGTAGTTAGTGTGAAGTGAGCATTAATCATTGCCTGAATACTTCTAGCCATATCCATTAGTTAAAATAGAGCTTATTGGGAGTATTGTAGATGGACAATTGCAATATGAATTGGTGTTTAATTTCTTAATTAATTAGTTAGTTTAATAGGATTTAAAAAGAAATAGAACACCTATAAAAAGAGTGATAGATAGTCCTACTAGATTCGATCTAGGTTAGTTAATATAGTATTTTAATTAAATTTTAGGGTTAATAAAATACACAAATCACAATCCAATACTTTTTAAAATGTTTAAGTAAATTACAAACTTTTATAATTAAATTAAAGTCGTTTCAATATTTTAGTATAAAGCTATATAATTGAATTATGGGTTAAAATGTAATCTACCCACAATGTTTTATTAGTTGCAATTTTTGTTCTTTTTTTTTTGTTTTTGCCCAATTTTAATCCCAACTTTAATTAATTGTTGCAATTAGTATCCCCATTGATCGAATGGTTAGTTTGACTGTTAAATAAATATATTTGACCAAATTGAAGTCATGTGTTAAATGAAGCGGATCAAAATAACATTATGTGACGTGAGTGTTTTTAATATTTTTTTATGCGCCAGCCACTGACAATATCGGCTTCTCATTTCTCTCCAACCTCCAACCACTTTCTTCCAACTCATCACATTTCATCATATTCATGGTCATGGGCATGGGCAAGGGCATGGTGGGGATAAAAAGAGGTAATAATGATGAATTATTGGTTCCATGCACGTATTGTCGCTGTCTTCACTCAACCCCTTCTATTCTCCCTCCAATTCCTTCACTCCTATTTTACTTTCATTATTCTTCTTCTTCTTCTTCTTTTTTAAGAAAATTGTGATTAGGTCTCAATTTAAAAAAAAAAGATCAAACAATCTCATTAAATCTTGTAATTACACTTAAGTTTCAGTTCACAATTCCATAGGCTTCTATTGATAACTTCATGAAACTTAAATATAGTTATGAGATTTCACAGGATTGTTTAATCACATTATCTCTTAGTTGGAACCTAAATACAATATTTTAATATATGAAATTCAACGCAGTGCCCCATAATAAATAGATTGCTAGTGCAGCTCCAACGTAATAAAAGTATAAATCACGGTACCATAGTGACTCATTGCTGCACCTGCATACATTATCAATCACCTTAAGACTATGCCTTCTTGAAAAAATTACTTAAAAATAAAAAAAAAATTGTAATTATAAATTTTTAAGAAAAGGATACCCATTATCGTGTTTTAATGAAGGATTAATTTAATCACTAAGGTTCAGTGGTAGGAGAAAAGCCACATTATTTCAGCCTTTTGCTCCAGTATTTGTTTAGGGTTTAAGAAAAAAGAAAGGAAGAGCTAAACAAGAGCAAGTTAATGTTTGATATTCAAAAATCAATAACGCAATGTGTGTGTGTATGTGTTTTCGAAGGATGGTACATGGAACTGAGGGAGAAACTTTGACCAAAAAATTTAAAAATATGAACAATGCCATGAATCTCTATAGAATATAGATAGCTGTTTTAGTATCATCCACTTTCCGGATATCAAAGAGAGAAAAGTGAAGGGAAAATAGAGGGAATGGATAGCTAGGAATGAAAACTTCCCACAATGCTAAAATTTTTTACTATTTTTAAGAGCTTTCCAACTAATTTTAAGGTTCATGTTCCAAAACGCTTGCACACACAATAAAAGCCAGTATATAATAATAAAAAAGACAATGAACAATAAATACTCTGCAGACTCTATATAAAGATGTGGGGCAGAGAGAATTGAGAAAATCACAGCCCCGCAGAGGTACCAGAAAATTCTATTGTGTACACGTTGTCTGGAGGATTAGGATTGTTTAAAAATGGCCACACTAATCGATAAGCAAGTTAAAAACTGATTAGGCTGGTTTACAAGTCTTAGACTAAGTCACTACAAGCATTTATTGCAGTGTTGGATAACCATAGCAGAAAAGGTGGAGAGTTATCCTTCACAGTTGAGAAGTCTGAAACTCATTTTTGCCTCCGCTCTCGAAAGTTATCATGGTTTTTAGGGAATTCAACAGAGACACATCCTTGTTAGTTGCCTTTCTTTTATTTTCTTTTATTGTTCTGGTCTGTGCCTGGGATTCCAATACATCGTCTCTGTTGATCCGAGAGCCTAAAACAATAACTTCAAATAATAGCATGTTTACGTTGGGATTCTTCAGTCCTCAGAATTCGACAAACCGCTTCATGGGAATTTGGTATATGACTGAATCCAATGTTGTTTGGGTAGCTAACATAAACAACCCACTAACAGATTCTACAGGGATTATCACAATATCAAGGAATGGCAATCTTGTTGTTTTGAATGGGCAAAAACAGGTTGTTTGGTCAACAAATGTCTCACAAATTGCATCAAATTCTAGAGCTCAGCTCTTGGATTCTGGCAACCTAGTCCTCACAGAAAGAACTACTGGAGCATTGATGTGGCAGAGTTTCCAGCATCCTGGTAATACATTTTTACAAGGCATGGAACTCAGCACCGATAAAATCAAAGGCAAGAAATTACAACTTACATCATGGAAAAGTACATCTGATCCAACCTATGGAGGATTTTCTTCCAGTCTTGAACAACGTAATGTCACTGAACTATTTGTGTGGAAAGAAAATCATCCTTACTGGCGGTCTGGTCCCTGGGATGGCACAGCTTTCCTTGGGATGCTTAGGCCAATTCAATCTGTCTACCAGAAGGGGTTTCAGGTTAAAGAAGAAGACGGGACTTTTTACCTATCTTTTGATCTCCCAGACAACTCTATCTTGGCGACTATAGTATTAGATTCTGAAGGTATACTGAAATCAATGGTTTGGAATTCCAGCACAAATATTTGGGAAGCAAAGAGGCAAAGTCCTTATACTAAGTGTGATGTTTATGCCATATGTGGCCCCTTCGGGATATGCAATTCACAGACCTCCCCAATCTGCAGCTGCTTGAGAGGGTTTGAACCAAAGAACGGAGAAGAATGGGAAAGACAGAACTGGGCCACTGGGTGCATGAGAAGACAAACGCTTCAGTGTGAGAGAGACAAAAATGGTTCTCAAGCTAGCAAACCAGATGGCTTTTTAAAGCTCCAGAAGATAAAACTACCAGATTATGCAGAAGTGCTACCTTCTAATGCTGAGGATACTATAGACTGTCAAACTCTATGCCTAGGGAATTGTTCTTGCATAGCTTATGCCTATGACAGAATCCTTGGCTGTATGGTTTGGAATGTAGATTTACTTGACCTGCAAATCTTCCCATTTGGAGGGGTTGACTTTTACATACGTTTAGCCTACTCAGAACTAGGTATCATGTTTTCTCTCCAATATGTGCTTGACACACACAAACAAAGCGTCAAATTTAAATCAAGAATTATCTATTTTATTTTTTGACTATTCACATATCATGTCACATTAAATATCCCTGCAAATGCTGGCCTCTCTTAGCCTATTTGCAATTTCTGATATTATATTCTTCGTTAGAATTATACTTGGAAGATTTCACTGAAGATTATCTGAATGTTATTCTCTTTGACACAGGTATAGACAAGAGGAAAATGACAATAGCTATTCTAATATCAGTTTTGACAGGAACAGTCCTCGTCACTGCCTTTGGATATTTCTTATGGAAAAAAGTGTCAAGGAAAAAAGGTGATTTATAGCTTCACCACAAGACCTCATTCAAGGGATCAATGATTTTTTTTTTTTCCTTCTGTTGTAAAGCACCTTTTGACATAAAGATAAGAATTATAAGAGCATATGGCGAGAAAAACAAGCAATTCACTGAAAAGTTAGTTCCACACAAAATCTAAAAAAAAATTTCTGGGCAGAAATGTTGTTATTTTCAACTTCTATTGAACAAGTGATAATGTGGATAAATTCTTGTTTGAAAACAGGAGTCAGATTTCTCCCTATAATTTTACCTCTATCTTTTTCTCCCAACATATAGAGGGAGGGAGGGAATGGGAGACAGTGAAAGAGAGAAACAGGGAGCACATTGTTCTCATGTTCAAAGGATACAAGGAAACTTCATAATCTTAGCAATCTATAGAACATTTGAGTTTCATCATTTTGATCCAGATTATATGGAACTTCATATGGTTAACTTATATATAATAACCTAGTATTAGAATAGCAATATATGTTTTTGAATGAAATTATATGGACAAAGGATGGGTATAAAACAGGGGAAATGCATATGCAAATTGACAACAGCAAGATGATCACGAACCTGAAGTCAGTCTATCTTCAAGAGCTACCACAGTTTGATTTTAGAAAGTTGGCAGCTGCAACAAACAACTTTGACTTAGCAAATAAACTTGGACAGGGTGGTTTTGGTCAAGTTTACAAGGTGATTTTCATTCTTCTGTTTTTTTCTTTTAAACAAGTTTATCCTCTTTCAAGACATAACATTTATCTTTTTTAATCATTCTATTGAAGGGAAAGTTGGAAGATGGACAGGAAATTGCAGTAAAAAGATTATCAAGATCATCTAGACAAGGAATGGAAGAATTTATCAATGAAGTGGAGTTGATTTCTAAGCTTCAACACCAAAACCTAGTTACACTTCTTGGCTGTTGCATTGACGGAGAAGAAGAGATATTGGTTTATGAATTCATGCCAAATAGAAGTTTGGATGCACATATATTCGGTTAGTGTATATTTCGGCACATTTGATGGTTATTTAAATTGTATGTTTCTAAACTTTCCAAGTTTCCATAAGAGAAGGAGATTAAGAAAAGAGGGGGGAAATGTCAGCATGTTTATCATATTAAAAAACTATAAATTTTGTATACTCTTATTTTATATTATGTTACCGCCTTGTTGACTTCAGTAGCAAGGCTTTTCCATGTTCCTTAGTACATGTTTGGTTTAATATCTCATGATGTGGAACTTCTATGGTCTGAATGAACAATAATCTATTTATAGGGTGATAGTTAAGGTAGAAGGATACAAGTCAGTTTTTCTACAATTAAATACTACAACCAGTCACAACTTATATTATGTAGGAAGTTAATGAAGATTCTTCTCATGGAAATTTGTCTTCCTTCATTAGTTTTTCTTAAAATAATCTTTTCTAGATCCAGTACGACAAAAATCCTTAGATTGGAAGAAGCGGTTCAACATAATTGAAGGAATAGCTAGAGGGTTGCTGTATCTTCACAGAGATTCGAAATTAAGAATCATACATAGGGATTTGAAGGCAAGTAACATATTACTAGATGAAGGAATGAATCCAAAAATATCAGATTTTGGTTTGGCTAAACTTTTTGGAGGGGGTGAAGATCAAGCAAACACTAGAAGAATTGTTGAAACATAGTAAGTATTCATTTTCCTTTGCACAAGATAATAAAAACAGTGGCAGTTTGTGAACTCAAACTCAAAAGTGTGTTGTTTAAATGCAGTGGGTACATTTCTCCAGAATATGCAACAGAAGGACTCTATTCAGAGAAATCTGATGTCTTTAGCTTTGGTATTTTGTTGCTAGAGATTATTAGTGGAAGGAAAAATACTAGCTTTTACGAAGACGTGGAATATTTGACGCTTTTAGGATTTGTAAGTCTCTCTATTTGTACCTTCATTTCATAAAATAAATCTAGAATTCCTTTGTCAAGATGGACAAAACATCAAATTAAACAGCTTCTTTTTTGTTAATTTTTTAGGCATGGAAATTATGGATCGATGGCAATGTTATACCTCTAATAGATCCACAAGTATATGATCCAAGCTTTGACAAGGATATGCTAAGGTGCATACATATAGGTCTTCTATGTGTGCAAGAACTTGCAAAAGATAGGCCCACTATGGCCTCAGTAATGTTGATGCTTCAAAGCGAGATTATGGATATTCCTCCACCATGCCAACCTGCATTCATCTTCAGGCAAACCATGAATTTTGCTGCCTGGAATACTCCAAAGAATGGTGTGTTATGTTCCATCAATAATGTAACTGTCTCAAAGTTTGAGGGGAGATAGATAGGAATTTTTATGTTTATGTTTTTTTTGAAATATCTAAAATATATTTGTCCTTGACATGTATTTTCAAGATCTTCAACAAGGTAGGTATAGAACTTGTTTCTAGTGGAAAAAAATTGCAATCTTGTCAGTTTATATCTGTCTATTGATAAGTATTTTTATTGGTTGGACCTTTATGGATCATATCCTTGTCTAGAATTTAAACTGCTGATACACATTGCCTCCCTTTTGCAATTTTTAAAGTATATTCATATTACAAACACAAATTGTCATATTTTTATTAGATGCAAGATGGCATACAGTTGAAGTAATGTGGTGGAGGAAAAGTTTTATATTCAGTGTATCAGGCAAAGAAACATAAAGGTCAGAAACAAAAGGCAGGCAATTTTCATTAGGAAAATAAAAAGACAAGGATTCATTATTGTGAGGACGTGTTGACATTGATCCAAAACAAACTTCTCAAACCAGCTTTTGAAGAATAGCACATGAAACATTGGTAAGGGATTCTTGGGTTGAGCTTCAATACTTTTTTGCAATATATTATATAAGAAAATAAAGATCTAAATAATTTCCTATGTTTTTGCTGACTCAAACAGTCATTCATGGGTGTAAGGAGCAATGTCAATACATTGCAGAGTGTATATATACACATTCCAAGGAAGGCGGATAGAAATGTAAATTAGCATAGTGACAAAAAGAAGTCTCCAAAGCAGTGCTTCACAATAAGAATAAAACTAATGACTTCTTGAATAACGAGAAAACTAGTCTTTTTTATGAAAAGATCTATAACGCTATACGTCTCTTTGGTTTTGCATATCAAGCTTGCTGCAACTAACGGGCGTTCTTTCAAATGATGTTTTTGAAATTGCCAGTGACAAAAGTGCCACATTTTGCATATCAGTTATTTGGAGTAAGAAAGCTGAGAGTTACCTTTGCGCCAGAATCGAGAAGCGGGAGACAAGGCTGGGGAAAACTTCCACCTGAACACTTCTGAGCATCGAGCATAACGCCATTAACTTATTGATCTCTCACTCTGTTTGTGAACCTCGATTCCGCTCTGACCACGGTTGATTCAAACTTCTATTATGTTAATCGATCCCCAGAAGCATGAGTGGCAAGATCCACTATCCACCCGGAGCTGTTGCGGATGCCAGAACCGAAGCAATTACTTGGGAGTTTTATAGTTCCTTCTTACAGGTTGTGATTCGCAGGTAATGTTTTGGAATACGAATTCATGTTGTGAATTGTGTTCCCAATTGATTGCATGTGTTGATTGAACTGCAGAGATTTATTGATTGTACTATTCAATGTTCTTGGAAGATGTTTGTGAGCGGGTATTAGGCAATCAACTATGTTCTATATATGAACAAGGGATTTTAAATAAGGAAAATTTTAAATATTATTAAATGCATTATAAAATCTAACAATTTTTTAAACGGGAGAATTCCACTTAAATACCATGTGAATTTGTAAAACTCATATTGGTCTTTTAACATTTTAAAAAGATAAGGACTAAATTGAGGTTTTCAAATTTTCTGATGTGATCAGTAACAGGAATTCACTATAAGAGTAATGGAATTTGCTAAAAAAGTAATGGATTTCGCTATAATTTTTTGATTTTTGTTTTTCTCTCTCCCTCTGTCACTGTTCATCTGACACTAACACTGACACTGACCAATGCATAATGACAAAAGAGAGAGAAATGTGCCCGTGACAGAGGAGAGAGGGGATTTTCGTAAGTTGAGTAATGAGATTTGTAATAATAGTAATGGAATTCGGTAATTTGTGGATCACTTTTCACTTCAGCAAATTTAAAAAACAAAGGAGAGAGGGGATATTTCACAAGTTGAGTAATGAGATTTGTGGAATTCACTAGTTTCTGGATCACTTTTCATTTCAAAAAAATTAAAAAACACAATTTGGTCCATTACCTTGGTGTCTTTTTAAAATGTTAAAAGACCAATTTAGATTTTAGAATTTCAAATGGTATTTAAATATCATTTTTCCATTTTTAAACTATATCCTTATTTAATATATACTGTATTATATTAAATAAAAATAAAATCAATATAATAATAAATAAAGAGTAAAATTAATATTTACATTGAAATTTTAATGAAATGTTTTATGATTAGGACTAAAAAAATTTCTCTCTCTTCCATCTAAATATTAATGTTATTTTGAACGTTGATTCACATAAATACTTCAGTTTCATCCATTTGGTAAATGTTAAAGAGTTTTTAAAAACCATTTAAACTGATACATGAAATCAACTATTTAGTATTAAACCATGGCCCCAACATCACAATAAAGATGCCAATAAAAGCTATTAAAATATTTGGAAATTTATCTTATGAAACTAGAGATCCCAACTCTATTTTCCATGATAAAATCACGTAATGAAGGTATTAAAATATGTTAATAAAATTAGTTTTACAAGCCCAATAAATTTGAATTTTTCCAAAGGTCTCGTAAATATACCTAATCCACTTCTAACTCCCACTTAGGGGAAATTGTCAGGTTTTCACATGGCTAAACATTGTACAAGTTCACTTATCCTCTTAACTTATTTAATATATAGTTCAAGATCACTTATTATCTAGACCCTCATAATCTCAAATAATGTGGGGCTTCTTCTTTATAACACACCTACTTATTATTTCCAACACCTTCGTCTTCAACGCCATAGAATCCAACTCGAGATCACTCCTGTTCGTCTCAAAAATCCATAGAGAGTGCTCGATTGACGAGTTGGATTTTCATAATGAAGTCGAAGCAATCAAGAAATGGATTGAAACTCTTAGGAGCTGAAAATGAAAAGGGAAAGAAGAAGAGTGATTCGTGCATGCTAGAGATGCTAAATGATGGAAGATGGTCGTGAGATCTGGTGATGTTTTCCTTATAAGGTTTCCAATGAGGTAATTTTAATATGTTTTGTGTACTATTTTTTTTTCACTAGGTTTTTATTCATAAACTCTTTCAACTCTTAGCCTTATATATCTTCTACACTCCCTAACCTCTCTAATGTATATTTGTTGGGAGTCTTTATGCCCATAAATCAAATGATACAAATTATAGACTCATGAGTATTAAATTTGCTATTTACTTTATATGCCTCTTGGTTGAGGTTGAAGGCTTACGAATTTAGCTATGTACTACACTTTGATTGTAACCAAATGAATAAGATATTGCTCCATCTTTTTTTATAATTCTTTCTTCATCTTCTTTCATTTGGTATGGTATTTTTCCTATTTTCATAATATGAAGGTATATTTATTTATTATTATATTTTAATGGTATTATGGTAATCTCATCAGGATAGAACAAAATAAAACTCCCGTTTGACACCACGAGGATTTGAGCCCAATACTTCTTATTTAAGATCCCTTGTAATTTCCAATAACACTCTAGTTCCATTTGTTTCGTTTCAAACAAGAATTTTACATTTCTCATATCACATAAATCTCATATTTTTGTAGAAGAACATAATTATCTTGTTTAAATTTTTTCTGGGGGTATTACGGTCTTATATTAACACCGGAGGGAGTAGCAATGGAGCAATTTTGTATAAATTATGTTAAGCTTAGGATGGTTCTCATGTGAGGAATAGCGGACCAATGTTTGTTGACCTAAAAGGAATGGAATATGGGATATTTAAATGTGTCAAAAGCACATTTCTCATAGAACCTAGTTAACTAATTTGTAAACACAAATGTGTTATCAGAAGAATTAGGTAAATTAGTCATTTGTGGAAATGCATGTTGATTTTTTAAAGTAACTTTTCTTTTCATAATTTAAATTAGAATGTGACCACCATTTCTTTAAACTATATATCATACATGAATATAAGTATAGGGATATTTTAGGGAGAAAAAAATTGCATCATGTAGAGTTTATTTTTTAACAAATTAAATCATACATATCGAAATTTAATTTTTATTTTAAATATCGATCACATTTATTTATATTTCTTTTAAGTTGTAATCAACTGGGGAAAACATTAAAGGGAAAAAGATAAATAAGTACCATCTAAACATTAAAAAACCTTAAAAAAATGACTCAAATTTAGTAAATGACAAATGAGGAGTGGGGTTCGGAACCCCCCTCCTCCCAAAAATTGTGAAGAGGATGCCTTGCCACTTGGGTTGGGTATCCTCTTTAATATATATATACACTAAAATATATTTGTAATAAACTTAAATCTCTACACACTTACATTATGATGAACAAGTGATTTATACATAACAAATATGTAAAATGCCCCTATGAACAAATGGAAAATTCTTACGACAAGTGCAATCATGTTTCTTTATTAACAAGTCTTTGTGAACCAAAAACAAGTAAATGAGCCATATTAATAAATGAATCACGGTGGTGCAATACAGTGTGTGTGTTTACCAATGTTAACAAGTCTCCACTGTGTTTCACTTGTTCACCACTGTGTTTCACTTGTTCATATGATCCACTCACTTATTATTGATTCACAAGGACGTGTTAATAAAAATGCATGAGTGTACCCATCGTAAGAATTTTTCTCTTGTTCACCACTGTTTTCACTTATTTATATGGCTCATTCACTTGTACTTAGTTCACAACAATTTGTTAATAAAGATGCATGAGTGCACCCGTGGTAAGAGTTTTTCACTTGTTCATATGACACATTCACTTGTTTTTAGTTCACAAAGACTTGTTAATAAAGATGCATGAGTGCACTCATCGTAAGAATTTTCCACTTGTTCACCACTGTGTTTCACTTGTTCAGATGGTCTATTTACTTGTTCTTGATTTACAAGGACTTGTTAATAAAGAAGTATGAGTGCACCCGTCAGCAGAATTTTTCCACTTGTTCATAGGGCCATTTTACATATTTATTATATGTAAATCACTTGTTCATCAGAATGTAAATGGGTAGAGACTTAAGTTTATTATAAATATATTTTAGTACATATATGTATTGAAGAGGATACACAGCCCAAGTGGCAAGGCATACTCTTCACAATTAGGGGAGGGGGTTCGAACCCAACTCCCTTGCCAGAAAATGTTTTTTTCTAGCCCCCCAGCAGAGCTCTGGCAGCGGGAGGCCAAAAAAAATATATTTTATTTTTTTTAAAAAAAAGACAAGGGCAATTTGGTCTTTTCACCATAAGAAATTAATTACAAATTGGTCTTTAGTCCTTAAATGAGATTTCAAAAAGTTTTAGGGGCAATTTGAAATTAATTCCTATTTGTGGTCCTTAATAAAATTCTCCCCCTTTTTTTCTTAAATAACATCGAGGGTTTTACTCCATGAAACGCTACCCATCACCTGTGGCTTCATTACAATCTTGTTGCAACAATATCTTTAGTAGAGGTGTTCATATTTTTCCCGTCCCGACTATCCCATTCCGATCCCGAGCAATTGGGACGGGAAAATCCCGTCCCGAAATTTTTTGGGACGGGAAAATTCGGGATCGGGAATGGGACTTCCCGATCCCGAAATTTCCCAATCCCGAAATTATTATTATTTTTAATTGTTTTTTACTTTTTTACATTATTTTATATTCATTATTATTAAATAATCTATAAATTCATTACTCATCT
>JBAGKO010211528.1:0-13166 GCA_037177275.1 Acacia concinna
TAATGAAAGTATGTTGAGAACATAATCACAGGTGGTGTAGAAGTTTTAAATAAAAAACTCATAAAATATATCTTATAGTATAGGTAATTCATTGTCTTCTCTCTCAATTCCTATATTGTTATTTCTTCTACTCCCCAACATCTTCTAATAACAAGTGTAAGTTACATGCATCAATTTTGACATGATATATGATATGATACATATTGGAGTCAAATTAGTTTTATATTACTTCTATGAAAGAAAAAAAAATCAAATATGTTTATGTCATATTTTTAATTTATAGAATGAAAATTTATTTAATTTTATGAGAAAATTTATTATGAATATATTATGATTTGTTAGACAAAACTATTTTTTATTGTGTGTGAACTATATATATAGTACAAGTCAAATTTATGGATGATCAAATAATAGGAAACTTTTGGAAAAAATGACTATGAATATCATAATTATTCATTATTTTGTAGCATAATGCATTTGTCTTTACATTTCTCTTAAATCAAATTTAGTCCTTATACATCACATGTCACACTTTAATTTTACTCCCTTACCTTTCCTGATAGACTTTCCTGGGATTCTCCAAATGGCCCTTATAAGTAGGACCGGAGGGAGTAATAGTTATGATTTATTCTATGAAAATAATATAATAATTTATTATTTATTATAACAATAACATTTTTAATCTAGTATAAGATCTCAACCATTCAAAACTAATCCAATGGTAGAGAAATTAAGTGGAGAGAGAGGTTAGTGGAGACACCATTTTCCACTCAACTTCATATTTGCATGAAGACGGTGGAAAAATGGGTCACTTTGAGCATTAAACCAAAACTAGGAATCAAACCATAAGGAAAAATCCTATTTAAGTCATCTGAGATAATCAAATCTAAATTTGGGCTTGCCCTTTTGAATTAAATTCTTAATCATGCCACAAGGCCTACTCAAGAATTCTAAATGCTGTTAAAAGATCAAATGCTTCTGTGTTTTATAAAAAGAAAAATTGAAGATAGTTGCAAAAGAAAAAAGGATAAAAAATAAGCCTTGTTTAACTTAAATGAATTAATAACTATTCAATACAATTATTATATATAGTGTATCTTATAAGTTAGGCAAAATAATTTGAAGAAAAAACCACAAATTTAAATTCTTTTAAAGTAATATAATTAATTTTACTAGGATTATGATTTGTTTTATTATTTAGGGATATTTGACATATTCTTTTGGAAAAATACGATCGATAATGTTGTAATATTTTTTTGATTACATGTGGCCAGGGTTGAACTTGGATTGGGTGCCACATAGGGCACTAATCATACAACACTGCCTAAAGGCCATTGGTGATAATGTTGTAATATATATATATATATATATATAAACTTCTTGATTGGCAAACAATATATATAAACTTGTTGAATATTAGCAATATTAACTTTTTTTGATGGAATATTATTAACTATTAATTATATTAAATATTTTTCCCAAGATTATTAATAATATATTAAACTTGGCCGGAAAATAAGTTGATTTATCGGTTATTAATTCTTTCATACCTTCGAGAGAAATCATCGGAAACATCCTCAATCAGAAAGGTCCTGGTCTTATGTCTAGGTAAATGTGATCCTTATGAAAAATGTGATCCCTTGCTCTTATGTCTAGGTAAAGTTCAGAACGCTCCTGGGATCCATTTCACGCTGGTAGCTAGAATTGTCAATTCCAGCAATGGCTTGTTATGTGTCAGACTTGTTGGTACTGATAGTTCCTTTTTATTGCTAGATCCAGCGATTAGAAAGGTCAGACTGGTGCCCAAACCTCTTGATCGTGTGAGTAAGGACTTGAAGGTAGGATTTGGATTCAGTCCAATTGTTAATGATTATAAGATAGTAGACTTTCTGTCTTATTTAGTGGTGTCGTTGATGGAGTGAAAGTGTTTTCATTAAGTACAGGTTCATGGAAGGATGTAAAAATTTGGGAACTTAGATGGTGTAACTCTGATAATAAGACGAAACGGCTTCAGTACTTGTGGAGCTATCTTTTGGTTTGTGTCAAATTCGATGCCAAAGGGTCAAAATGATCGTACTTTGATTGTTTCATTTGACACAGCTGTGGAAGCTTTTGCTCGTTAATAATGCCCCCAAGAGGCATTAATTTTAACACTAATTTTAGTGTTTATGAGAATAAACTTGCTGTGCTTTGTCCTATTCAATACCCAATATTTTTTTTATTACATAAGGCCGGGATCAAACTTGAATTGGGTGCTATATAGGGCACTAACCATACCACACAGCCTAGAGGTCGTTGGTTCAATACCCAATATTTTGTTTGGTTGAATTGTGGGTGGTGGAGGCGGAGGGTACAAGTGGGGAAAGTAAGAGATGGAGTTGGACTATAAAATATACTAGCAACCGCTTTCCAAGCTGGTCAATTCCGAAAACTATTTGGAGGAATGAAATTGTTTGTAGAATTAATGTATTAGGGGTACGCATTTATGAAACTGTTGCTCAAGTTGAGAATCTATGTCCCCAGAGAAGAACCATGAACTTGAATCTTAATTAGCATTAGATGATTTTGTAACTACAAAGGTTGATGTCCTTTTCTGAACTTAAGGAAAGAATTGAATAGAGGGGTGACCGTTTTATAGGCAATGTAGGGTAGTACTTGGCCGGCAGGTTACCTCTGAGGGTACACCCGAAGTGAAGGGAACCATCGTTGAATATGTTTTATACAATGATGATTGCATATGTAAGTCAATATCAGATGTTTCTGAGCTTTTATTTAACTTGTTTATGATATCATGTTTTTTAGTTGTATAACTTTATTTAAGTGTTATCTGTTCGAGTTAGTTTCCAATGGTTTGATATAAGATATGTAAAGTACGAAAAATTAGTGCTGCAAAATCGAGTTTCTTACAATATGGTGGGTGCGTGGTCTCTGGATATTATTGGTGGATTACAACAGTTTTTGCAATAGGTAATTATATTCCACAAGAGACTTCTCTATTGTGATACACCATATATTATAAAGGCATTTGGTAACATGTTCTGAGATTGAAGCTGATGCTTGCTTATTGTTTGCACAAGAAATAAGACAAATAAAGGGTTAATACTATTTTTGTTTTCTCAAGTTTGACCTCATTTTAGGTTTGGTCTACCAAGTTTCAAACCATGAGTTTTGATGGGGCAAAAATGATCCATGTCTTTATTAAATTATAGGAATCAATTTTTTAAATGGATTAAAACTTGAGAGACCAGAACCTATGATTTAAAACTTGAGTGACCAAAAACAAAATGAGTATAAATTTAAGGGATTGAATATTGTGTTAACATAAAAAGAAACTCATGACTTAAATAATTGAGTTCTCGTTCTAGTTTGTTTTTGAGAGGACAATTCAAAAATATGTTTGTAACATGATAATGTGACACCATCCAAACTATTAGCTGAAAGTATCCAGCTATCTCGGCATTTTATAAGTTCACTCATGAAATGAATTAGCAAAAATAGATGTTGTTGCATGTAAATTGGTATTTGAAAGCTTTTCTGCTAAAATTTAATTTTGAGTTTGACTTGGAATGCCACATAAAACTTTGGATTGAAGGAAAAATTGATCCAAAATGAGGAAGTAGAAGGGAATTGACAAGATAAAGTTACTGATGTTGGATGGATAGACGGAATTTGAAGAAATTGAAGAGCTTTTAATCTTCAATTAGACTTCTAAGATGTAATTCCTTTCAATACTTAGAACGCAATGAGTTTTCACCTCTATTAATAAGTGCATTTTTTGAGATTTGAACTTACCATATCAACCAACAGATTTCAACACTCAGACATTTGTTTGTGAAAAGTTGGGTTATTTAACAGCTATTAATAGTTCCTTAATCACCTCCTCCTTAGCGAGAGAGATATGTTGTCTAATAATCCTTACTTTGGTTTCATTTCTTGAGAGTAGCTACATATTTTGTTGCTGTCTTATATGTCGTTGAATATGTTGGTTATGGTATTTGGTTCAACCCATTTTAAAAATTGAAATAATTGAAGAATCATACTTACATCAAGTTTTTTAATTAGATGTGACTATGTGTTCTATTATTTTCATAGTAAAGTTATACCTAAATGATAATAATTCAAAAATAGGACATACGGTTGCATGTGATTAAAGAACTTGATCTAAGTATTTTCCATAATTTAAAATGACTAAGTACAAAGATATAGATTTAATAACACTAAATTGCCTTTAACCAAGCTTCCTAGGTTGCTTTCCATATTTCCTATTCTATTTTAAAACTTATAAGAATTTTTAAATTTTACGAAATTAAATAAAATTTTCATCAAATATTACCCCTTCCGTCTATATATTAAGAAAAATAAAACACAAACAAATTTCCATTAAGGCGTTATGACTACATCAATTTTTTTTTTGGTAGAATGATTTTTACTTTAAAATGACACAAACTTCGATTGAAATTTAAAATGATATATATTTTAAAATTTGATATTCTTTTATAGTTTATTATTTATGGAGATAGGCCCACTTAGGTTTTTGTATTGGCGTACATCCTTGAGGAAAGACTCAAAGGCATGTGTATAATTTTGAATATTATATGAGTGATATTATATGTACTGATATTGATTTGTCCCACTTGCATTCTTTGTCATAGCAATTGTTGATTTGTTATCACAATAGATCTCTATTGCATCTTGTTGAGGTTGACTAAGCCACACAACTTGACATGCAGCTGAAGTAATTCACGTATACTTTGCCTAAGAGGAGGATATATCAAGCTTCAATGTCTTGCTTCTTTGAACTCCATAAGGTAGCACCTAAACCAAGGGAAAAGACGTACCCTAAGGTGCTTCTTTTATCATCAGCATACAACCTGCCCAGTCACTATTATAATAGACAAATAGTTTGAAATATGATACTTTTGAGTATTGAATTCCAAAATCAGTAGTGTCATCAACATAACAAAGGATCCTCTTCACTACTCCAAAGTGGCGTTTTGTAGGATTATGTATGACCAAGAATATACCCTCAGAGAATGTGCAATGTCAGGTCTTGTATTAGATAAATAATTCAAGCCACCTACCACATACACTTCAATACCACATTGCATTTGTTGACTTAATACCATCTTTAGCCCTTATGTTTCATTTATATTCATAGGAGAGCGTGTTGTTTTGCAACCCAACATTCAAAACCTTTAGAGAAAATCCATAGCATATTTTCTTTGAGAAACAAAACTATCATCATTACCTTGCTTCATTTATACACCAAGAAAGTAATGTAATAATCACATATCTATCATTTCAAACTTCTACATCATACTTGACTTAAAATCAGCAACTAACTTTTTAAAAAAATCCCATATAAATCATATAATCAACATATAGGCTCACCACCAAAAAATCCGAATCACCATGCTGGTTTAGATAAAAAGTAGTCTCATTATCTCTCCTTTTAAATCCATTATCATGAAAAAAGGAGTCAATTTCAGATACTATGGATGTAGAGATTGCTTAAGGCCATACAAAGCCTTATAAACTTTGTTTTCTTGACCATAGTCAATAAAGCCTTTAGGTTGAGAAATATATACTCTTATTTTAATTCACCATTCAAAAATGCCAAATTGATATCAAGTTTATACATTGGCCATCTAAGTTGAGCAGCAAAGGCTAAAAAAGTTCTCACATTTGCAAAACGGGCTCCAGGATAAAAAGTTTCATCAAAATCAATACTTTGTTGAGTATATCCTTTTAGCTATCAATTGAGCTTTGTGTTTCTACACATTGTTATCAACATTATACTTGATTCAAAACACCCATTTGAGCTTAATTGACTTTTTGTCTTTAAGGAGATCAACTAACTCCCATGTACCATTCTTATTGATACAATTTATCTCTTCAACCATAGCATTTTTTCAAACTTGCACTTTTTCAACATCCATATATGACTTAGGCAAACAAAGTATAATTACAAGATTTATAAATATCTATCAAAGATCAAAACCTTTGTGGAGGAGTTTCACTCGAGGAACTATAAATATCTTGCTAGTGATGATGAAATTTTGTCTGCACTAGAAGGTGATGAATGTGGCATTTGTGAGCTACTACTACTAGATGTAGATGATTTCAATCTTGCTATTTTAACGAGTTTCCTGCTCCAATACTCATTATAATAATGATGGTTATTTCATATATTTTGTCACTCCAATTCCAACTAGCTTCTTCATTAAATATATAGCATCCATACTAATAATTAACTTGCCATGAAATGGATTATACAACCTATATATAAGATTTGGACTGTTGGCTATAACCAATGAAAGAAACACATTTTCCACAGTTTTGATCAAGTTTTTGACGAGATGATTTTACCAAAGCATATTGTCACAGTCCAGAATTTTCTAGAAATTTCTTGCACTTTCTTAAATTTTCTTCATGTATACAGAATTATGTAGAGAATTGTAGAGAAGTCTAGGATAGTGTAAGAATGGTATGGAGAGTTCCAGAGAAATCTCGGACATGGGAGAGTTTCCATATATATCTAGATATTTTGATGGAACTCTCTGGAGACTCAATCTCAATCGTCTATCAAAGGACACATGTCAAAATCATAGAACTTCAGGAGGGAGGTTGAGAAACTATAAATAGCGGGTGCCATTTGCTATCAAGGCATCTAAGAGTTCAAGTTTTCCTTGTAAAGCTTTCTTGCCATCTCCTTTGTAAAGTTCTCTTCAGTTCAATACAAAGTTCATTCCTTACGCAATTGTGAGTTCTCTTGAATACTCTCTTCAATATTTGAGTTTGAGAGGCTGACTTGGCTAGTTTGCGAGGGGCGACAAGAGACTAAGTGCCACACGTGTACTTGTAAGGGACAAGTCCGTGCCAATATGCTATACAACCAAAACCTTTTAAGAGAGGACATTTGAGAGTTTAATCTCACACACTCTCTCTTATAAAGGTTTGGCCGGACCCCAATAGAAGAGTGGGATGTTTTTGACTAATTTGCCCTCGGTTAGTGTAAGTATTTCAAAAGTGCCATCCAATTGGATTATGACTAGATCTTTTCCTTAATCTTTGAAAATTCATAACTAATTGTACAGATGTCCAATTGAGATAATTCAAATACCAAAATTTCCCTTATTGAGTCTAGCCTTGGGGAAAAATAATTTATTTGATCAATTATATTCATAACATTCCCAAAATATTCATGAGTAAACGCTGCTCCAGAAACTGATGAATTTCATTGGGTTGACTTCAAAAAATCATATCTCTTAGCATAAACATCCAAATGCTTTGATCAACCTATCAATTTAAATATTGGAATGTCTACTTTAATCTTGTAAAATTTCATAATTTTTGAACATCTTTTGATCATCCAAAACCTTACGATAACACAATTGTCTCTAGAATACCATTTCTGGAACTTCCCCCAAAATTCACTATTTATTGATATAATTATTTACTACATTTCCATATAGGACTTTTGGGATATTACAATTTTCCTCTAACATATGTGGTGATGTTAGTTCCCTACAAATACCACTCCTCACAAAAAGTAGAAAATTCTTTAGAACAGAGTTCTTATCCTCTATCTGTTAACAATTCCTTTAAGTAACAATAACTTTGTTTTTCTACAAGAGCTTTAAAATTCTTCAAATTTTCAAATGCTTCATATTTATATTTCAAGAAATAAACCTAACTCATTCTACTTTAATCATCAATAAATAATATAAAATATTTGCTTCATTTAAAAAATTGTTTTTTAAACAAGTTCTAAGACCATTAAAAGAAGTAAATGTAATATCCCAAAATTCTTTTATGGAAACTTTGTAAATAATCATGTCAATAAATAGAGAATATTGGGAAAATTTCTAGAAAAAGTGTTGGGGAGTCATATTCTCATAAGATTTTGGATGATTAAACGATATCCAAAAACCATAAAATTTTACAAGATGAAAGTAGACATTATGAGCTTTAAATTGATAGGTAAATTAAACTAATTGGAGTTATCCTCTATAAGATTTGAATTTTCGAAATTGGCACAATAAAATTCACCTGTTTCTAGAACTGTATTTACAAATGAATTTACTGGTACTTTTATGATTCCAATTGAGAAAATCAATTATTTTTCTCTAAAACTAGACTCAATAAGAGACATTTGAGTTTTGGAATCACTTCAATTAGATGTCTATGCAATTATTTATGAATTGTTAAATTTGGGTGAAAAGTCTATCTGGAAATCCAAAAATTTCATAAATATAAGGACATAATGGTCTTTTGCCATCCCACACCACCCACATGTGTCCCCTTTAACCTTTAAACCCGATCTGCCATCTTCCATGCTTCTGAACTACATGATTAAACAGCCCTAGCAAGAGAGTGAGAGACCGAAGGAAGAGTGCTAGAGATTGATTGTTGGAGGGAGGAAAAAGATAGCAAGTCAGAACGTAAATTCAGACCAAGGTAAGCATCTCTAGTCTCTTTCCATCTTCAATTTCTTGGATTAGGATGGTTTTGGATTGGGGGTAATTCTTAAATCTGTAGTATAGATGAATCAATCAGGAATTAAGGATGTATTGGTAGCTAAAGATAGATTAAAGTTGATAAACAAGGTTATTGGTGTTATATGTGCTTGTTTGGTTTTGTTTTGTATGGCCGAACTCAAATTCTTGTTTTGCTGAGTATAGTTGTTGGTCGTGCTGGAAAGAGAGAAGGACATTAAATAGGTAGAACTATATTATATGAATGTAGCTTAATCTATTAAATGGAACACACACACGCATATTAGGTATTGGGGCTATTATTTTTCTATTTTCTTGGAAGGTAAAATGATTGAAATTTTTCTGTTAAATGCTTATGAAAGCTGAACACTCATTCTTGGTGGTTAAACCATAGTTTAAATGGAGATTGGCTTGATGATTATAAGACTACAAAATTTCAGATTTCAATATATTCATGCCACCTTTAAAGAAAGGAAAGAAGGCATTAAGTGTTTGTGAATGTAACACACATACATGTGACCATTGTGGTGTGATAACTTGAAACGGAAAGAGCTGCAAACTAATCTTTATGCAAAGGATTATATTGGGATATGTTTGAGGGCTCTAAAAGATTTTTACAACATGAAATTGGTGTGAGATAAGTTGCTATTTTATGTTTTCTTATAACCATAGGAGCTTCAAATATGTTTGGAGGTGTTTATAATCTGTGGGCATCAAATCATGGTATTGGAAGCTGATCTACAAGCTTCTCATTTAATATTTTTGGATTTAAATCCCAGTTTTAAGAGAATTCTTCAAGATGTTCTGTTTTAGTTGCTGAAATATATAAATAGCCTGTTGGAACAATGATTGTTATGGGAGGTAATAATAGGGCAAATGATCTTCTTCTGACCATGAAATTTTGTGGACAGCTTGTACACCTCCTAAGCTTTAAAATAAGCCAAGAACACATTATTTGGATGTGTATATTGAGTGCTATGAGTTTTTAAAGATTGGGTAGTAAAATTGGAAACTCCTAACTCTCCAAATGAACAGTGAACATTTACACTGGAATTTTGGACTTATGCTCATGGTTTGATGTTGAATGTTATTTTTCCTTGGTAGAGGATTGAAATAACTTCAAATAGATATTTGAACCACTTTATTTGGAGTTTTATAGATTAATTTATGATTTTTCAAAGTTTACTAAAAATTTAAGGATAGATTAAGTGGGGATTCTATGAAGAGTTAGTTATATTACAAATTATACAAAAGGAAGTCTTAACTTACCCATATATGCATACATATATGTTAGGATTTTATATTGCCCAAACCTCTATGAAGTAATCAAGGAAAGATAAGGTAGAGGTACATCGGAAGGAAGCGTAAGAGGTAGTAGCACTTTCTTTCATACTTTATGTGAAATTATGTATTCACTTGATTGCCCCTCATGAAATACATGCTCTGTGATGTTATATTTTATAATATGTATTATTGATGATAACTCAGTTGGGACAATAAGATAAGTATAGAACTATTCGTGACAGCGGTACAAAACAAACCATGATAGGGGTACGAAACAAGTAAGGATTCAATGACAGTTTAGTATGGTTAACCTTGAATACATGTGATCATTTCGTTGTATACGGAACAAGTAAGGGTTTCAGCTGTAGTTTAGTACGGTTGACCTTGAATACATGTGCACATTTCCATTGAATATAAATTCCTACTAAATCAGAAGCATGTGATTATTATTTATTTTTGATGTGGTGCATTGCATATCTATTTCTCGCATTTTGCGTGATAAAAAATTGTTACTACTGGGATTCATCGAATCTCACCCCGTATCATTTTTATATAAATTAACCTAACTAAAGCTAGTGGCTCAAGAGGGAAAGTAGTTACCCGAGACAACTGAGAGGCCAAGCTGCCTATGTTAATAGAAGTTTAATGTAATTTATTTTTGGCTCTATGTTAATAGAGCCGTTTTACCGGCTCTACTTATGACAACTGATAATAAGCAAATGACTACTTTAGACTATTAACATAGAGCCATTACCGGGTGACATTATTATTTTCATATTATATATATTTAATCTACTATTATTAAATTTAAAATAGAGAAATTTACATATTTTTGTAATATGAGTGGTAAAAAAATGAAAGTGAAAATGAAAAATGATTACATAATACAAATGTATAAAAGAAATGGAGTGTGATATGAGTGGGTAAAAGAAAAAAAATTAGAAATAAGAAAGAATTATAAATATTAATGTGATCTAACAACATCAAACTGAGTTGAGGATAGAAAAGATTAAGAATACCAAGTCCAACTGATTTCTTCATTCAAATATGTGAAACTTAGAAGAAGTATTTCATTTTCAGAAGTTCTTAAGTGCACAACAAACCAAAGAAATAGAACTCAGGCTATTGGATCAATAACTGATGAAATTTCTATTAGCATATTAATAAAATTAATACAATGAAGAACTGCGAGTTACCTGGACAAAGTGGAGTAGAGAACTTGGATCACCAGAAGTCTTTTGAAACTTGTTATTTGGGAGATAAACATCAAAATCTGTCCTCAATTCATTAATATGCATCTCACTGAACAACTCATTCAAGGATTTCTCATCTCAGGAAATCAAGTCAACTATTGGATTGTTTTCTTCAGTAACTTCAAGAGCAACAGGTTTATGGACAGTTTTTGAAGTTTCTTTCATACTCCAAGAAATGCCATGCCGTCCAACTATGTAACTAAGAGATTTTAGGTGCTTGTATCCTCAAACAGCTCCCGACAGTATCCGTCCTCCCAGCCTGCGGCTTTCTTGTATATGTCTGTCAGAGGTATGCATATATCACAATTATCCAAGAGATTTAATGCTCCTAATTCCATCAAATACCTGCCAAATCATACTTGATATAACTAAGAAGGATTTTTAAACATCTTATATTCCCAATAACACACACACACACATATCCAATTATCTTTTCAAATAAGTTCTCCTGCAATGCAAGCAAAATCGCAATACTACTCACACATGTCTGCTGCTTTTCATTAAAAGATTAATTCAAAGATATCATTGGATCCAGACATTATTCAACTGTAACACGGTTTATAAACATTGATCAGAACGATTCCCAAATAATTGTCCATTTCTATTTAACAGAGAGGCGGTAAAGAAAAAGTTTAGCATTTTACCCAGAGTCTCCTCCACTGAACAATATGTCCGGCCTTCACGAATGATGCTAGTTGTTACCCACAATTTGCTTTCTATTCAACAACTTTTGCCATTCCCATTTCATCTTTCCATCTAGCCATGGATTTCACGCTCCTAAAAACCAAATACAAGAAAAATAAAGCCACAAGTAATTGTTGTTACAAATATATATGAATACGCTTTAAGCAACTAACTAAGTCAGCCAGAATCATTTACTGAAACTGCAACTTGAGGATGGAACCAGCAGAAAAGTGATGTTTCTTATCGTCACTGGTATTTTGCAAAAAAGACTTCATCATCACTATCCTCTCTGGTAGAACATCCGGGCATCCCATCATCCATATATTAATTGCCACAAGTGTAAATAATTGTGAAAAGGCAACTGCACAAACTTTTCAAGTGATTTTGTAAAATTTGCAACAAGTAAAATTCTAATTTAGTAACAACAAGCTGATAAGATTGTATTTTATAATTAAGTAGGTATAGATTTTGAGATATATTTGGTTAGATTTATTAATATCATATCTATTTAATTATCTTTTATATATTCTCTCCATCCTTTAATTAATTATAAGATATAAAGAAATTTAGGCAGAAAATCTATTCATATCTTATTTTTATTTTGCAGGAGACATTATAATCTTCAGGAGGTGAAAATTTAGAAAAATATTATATATATATATATATGATATTTAGATAGGCAATGGAAGAGAGGAGTATCTTGATTGCTATCTTGATTTCAAAAGTTAAATGTGTGGGCCCCACAATGAATTGAAGGAAACAACACGAGCCAGAGATCATTCAGACGAAAAGTATATATTATATATATATATGAAAAGATGCAGGATATGGGATTGAATATTATGCATGTGAAGACAAAAAGATATGGAATGATTAATATCCAAAATATCTAAAGATCAAGATTGATGTGCAAAATATATATTCATTCATGCTGCAGCGATTCACAGAGGAGGATATTCATGCCTTATATATATGGGCATTAACGCTGGCTGCACGGAAAAAAAAAGAATACAGACGAAGGCACACAAGGAAAAGAAGAAAAGTGCACAGAGGCGGCAGTGGAAGCGCGATCAGTAGAGAGAGGCACAACAACGACTTGTGCAGTAGATCTCATCTGTTTTCTCTTCTTTCTCTAGTTCTAGAATCTAGAATTAATTTTATGACTGTCATGAATTTTCTTTTAGTCATGTGTGGCTAATTCTTTTCTTATATAGAGTAGCTATAAACTGATTCTTAGATAAGAGTATATTTGAATCTTTTAGATGAATTTTAATATTAATTTTTGGTTATTTAATCTTGATTTATTTGTCTCTATTTAATACCTGATCAACATTAAGTAGGAATTTGGGGAATTTAGATTAGCCTTGGATGAGGGATCTTTATTGGACCATAGGATTAAATAATGTGGGATTAGAATTTATTCTAATTTGCCATTAGGATAGGAATA
>JBAGKO010211539.1:0-13164 GCA_037177275.1 Acacia concinna
TTGGGACTTTTGGGTAAGAGATAAAATTGGTATGAGACTTTTTAGTAATGTTGAAATGGAGTTGTTAAAACCCGCTGCTAAAGTTGTCAATTTCCTCTGCGAAGTTATTAATTTTCCCTGCGAAGTTGTTAATTTTTCACTTTCTACTTTGAGACTTTTGGGTAAGAGGTTAAAATTGGTGGGACTTTTTAATAATTATGTTTGTTCTTTGGGACCTAAGTGTCATTTTCCCTAGAATTTTTCTAATCACTCACCTACAAAGCTAAGAGCACCATTGATGGTTCTGATGCTGCTAAGATCTGAAGCTCTCTGATTATATATATAATCGATGTTTTGTTGGGCGTTCATGTTGTTGAACTGATCGGAAAACAGATTGTAGTAATGCACGTCGATCACTACTCGATTGAATCTCCCAGCAAATGAGAGAAGTGCATTGGAAGAATGATCCAGTGGGTTTCCCATTATAACATAAGCTGTTTCAGAGTGTTTCCTCACTGCATCATAAGCTTGCTGGTAATACTTCCTCAAGCTTTCCAGATTCGGCCCTAACGTTGGCTCGTTCATTAGTTCAATCCCTCCTAAACTAGGTTCGTTTCCATATCTGCCACACCGCAGCCAATGCAAGTAAATTGATCATCATGTTTCATAGTTAATTTACTTAAAACACCCCAAGGCTCAAAAGATCAAACCTTTCTGCCAAGAAGTCAATTATGGCGACAGTGTCTGGTATGTATGAATCTCCCCATTCAATATATCCATCTCTTGTTCCACTGTGTTCATTCCCGTTTTGTGAACCTTGAACTGCATGAAGGTCTACTATCACTTTCATCCCATAGTTTCTGTAACATGTGACAACGATTTAACATGTAATTGATTAGTTTGTGGAAATTGACTGCTTGAAAGTGGATCTAAGAACTTGCTGAGCCCAAGTGAAAGCATTGTCCAATGCTGCTAGAGATCCTCCGACGAATGGTTTTGGAGGGTTGGGGTCGTGGGCTATCCACCAACCGACCGGAATCCTAACGGCGTTCAACCCATTCTCCGACATGAATCTGAAATCTTCTTCGGTGATATATGTATTCCAATGGTCCTGTATTATTCTTGTAAGCTCAGTAACAGTACCTAACGAGCCCTTGTAGTTTTAACTTCATTGTAATTCCGTTTCTAAACTTTGACACAACGTAACCCACTCTCTATAGTTTTGATTCAATTATAACTTAGTCCTCTACCTTTATTGTATATGTGATTTTATTTTTTAAAATATAAGGAGTAAATTATAAAATGATTAAAACTATAAGGATTTATGTGTTGTGAGATAAAACTATAAGGACTAAATTATATCATGTCAAAATTTAGAGATAGAGTTACAATTAAGTTAAAACTACAGAGATCAAAAGAATAATTTTCCTTGAATTTAATTTGATCATGTTTAAATATATGTATTCCAATAATGTATCAGTTGTTGTAGAAAGATGTGAGAGACCTGCAATCTTGAGGAGCTCTTTCCAGACCATATCCATTAGTAATTTGATACTCTCCTTGTAATGTTGTGCCTTTCACAATTGTCATACTGAACACAGATGGATCATCATCTTCCCAATTTGTGGGCCCTTCATAATCAGCACTCACCACTGTCTCCCATTGGGCTTAATTAATGTATAATAATTAAACATACATATTTATTTATAACTCCCACAATGATAAAGACCTCTCCATGTCACATAACTACCGTTGGTTTGTCTATTATCAGAAGGATATATGCCTGTAGGAAAAGACCGTTTGATGCTTGGATTCGAATTTTGTATGGGTCGCCACTGTTTCTGATAATCTGAAATGTTTCTGGGTTGGTAGGTGAGTTAGAAGTTGCCACTAGCTTGTTTCCAGCGTCTAAGCCGATGAATTGCTTCCCAAAAACTCTGAAGTTGAAGGTGGAATCGTTAACCCTCCATAACTGCATCGTCCATTGTTCATGTCAGATATCATAAAAATGAAGGAATACATCTTCAAAAAGACTTTCATAGTTGTTATAGTTTCTATGAATACGAACCTTGAAAGTTTCCCAACCAGAAGCAGAATTGCGGTTAGCCAAAACAGTGTCTCCTCCTCCCTTTTCAGCCACCAGAAACTTCCCTAACTTGATGGATTTCAATTGAACTTGAGTTCAATCCTGAACATCACCAAAATATCAAGAATCAAGATGAACATATATATATATATATATATATTCTCAAAGCATAAAAGGATGAGTAAAAGAAATGGATATGGAGGAGGTACTACGTAGTACGTACCAAGAGATCTTTGTTGACTATTCCATCAAAGAGAGATGGTTCCATCCAGCCCTCTATGACGAGCCAATTCCCCAGATTCACAGCTTTGTATGGCAGATTTTGGGATGCCATTTTTCAAAGTCTTTGTGAAGTCTGCTAAACAAAAGATGATATATATATATATATATATGGATTTTGAAGGTGTATTATGCAAAAACAGAGTGATGTGCATGTGCTGGCATGCTGTGTCGAAGGGAGGAAGCTTGCTTGTACTTATCAAATTGCTGACAATCAAGGCAATTGTAATTGGCCTCCATCACACCCGAAATTATAAAATTAACGAAAGTAAATAAAAATTTATTTATTTGAAATAAAACATATTTATTAGTAAATATTAGTAATTTATTATAATTATTATCTATATACCAAAATAATATAAGCATTATTAAATAATATTAATAATAATATGATGAATATTATATGTTTGAATTTTGTACAGAAAATTAAACATTTCCATAATAAAAAAAAGTGCGTTTTTAGACTAAAATTAATGTCCAACTAACTTATATATATATATATATAATTCAGTCAATATTGAATACTGGATATATTAGTACTAACAAGTTATTTAGGCGGGGGGAATCCAGGGGCCAAGGGCAACCCTGTCCCACTACACAAGTGGTTCACTTATAGCGAATATTTTAGACTAATATTCGATAATCATTTTCAAACACTTTAAATTCAATATGACAATTTAATTGCATATTGCAAAGTGGGTGTAATATTCAATTAAAACTCAAGCATGTTGAGCTATTATTTTAACATCATGATCTGTTCTGCTAAATAAACTACTCAGTATATTATTATTGACTATAATGTGGAAATAGGAAATGTTCACGAGATCCGCTTATAAATCAATTCCAATTTGTGATTTTATTTATTTAAAAAGGAAAAAAAAGAAGAAGTTTGTAATAATTAGCCAGCGTCTGGTTTGGTGGCTGCTTCATCAAGTGGCCATTTTTTTGTTGCTACTTGCAATGAGTTGGCTTTTCTTCGTTTTATTCCCTCCTCAACTTGCTAGTTAGGGTGCGTTTGTTTAGACATTAACTTGAAAAGCCTGAACATGCATTTAAGAACCAAAAGTGATTTTGCACAAATTAAACAGCGTTTAATATCATTGTGAATTTCCCCATCCACTCAACATTGCAAACTTTGGTATCATTTATGGGCTAAACATATAGCCAAGGCAGCTTATTAAGTTTTCAACTCAGTTCATGTTTGGATTAGCGGGGAATAGATATTGAGATGCAAAAGCAATGGGGCAAATAATAATAATAATAATAATAATAATAATAATAATAATAATAATAATAATAATAATAATAAACATGTGAAGAGATTAAAGAAGGGAAACACTTTTGTCTTAACCTAACGAGCATTTACATGCCCGTGCGTTGCACGAGAGATTTAGCTTCACCATATTATATTAAATTAATCTTTATGATCAAGTTTCTTCACCATTCCAATCAACTTCTTTAAGAATCTAATTTCCAAAAAATAATAATCAAACAAAAAATATATTAACTACCCTCCCATCCATAGTTTTATCAAATTAGCATTGACTCCCTTGACGAACTAATTTTATTGTATGTTATCAAATTATTGTGTCTCAAAATCATGCAATTACTATGCCAACAAAAGTACAAAAAGTGTCCTGCAATTACTATCATAGTAATTAAATATATGAAAGGATCCCGTTAAAAAGAACTAGAGAGATTTGAAAATATGTGTGAGAGATAGTTGAATATACAAAATAATCTAGCTAATTGCCCATGAAAAATATTCCACCCGTTAATGCCCCATGAGTTGCATGGGATGGCTTTACTAAAATGTATTGAATAATATTACTTATTACAATAGTTCATTTAAAACATCAACCAATTCCTGGTATGATAACAATGGTCTTTACGGAGGCAAAAAAAAAAAAACAATTTGCTATACACTTTATGATGAATATGTAGTTCAATTAATATGGTTACAAATTCTTCACTACTTGCCTACGTTGATAATGAACACTTGAATTTGTTTTCTTCTGAGAGCAAACATGAAATAACTTTCTCGAAGTTGTGCAAAGAGTGGGTAAACATGTATTATTAAGCACAAATTTCGCCCCACTATAACTACAATATGTTTGGTAATTAGATATTAATAAAATTAATAGCATTTACAATCAAATCCACAAAGAAAATATAGTATAAGAAACTACATCCCCTGCACCAATCTCATGCACGAAGAAAATATACTATAGAACTATAAATTCAACGTATGTACTTTAGTAGCAATAACAATTTCCCCGAATTCATTGATTCACACTCTTTACTACCTCAATCATAGCAAAATTTAACATACGTTCTTTCAATGCTGCAAGATTGTAAAAAATGATCATGCTTCTTATCGTTAAAGCACCAAAGTATCGTATAATGTACTAAGTATTGTTATATAAGTATCATGCCATTAAGTCAAAAACACTTCAGTTAATGGCCTCGGACATCCAAGAACGAATTCAAAACATGGACTAATTATACGTTGTTGTTCCACGTCGCAGCAAAGGTAGATTTATGTCTAGCTCCCTACATTATTAAAAAAACAAGTGTAAGATAATATCATATATCAAACTGTTGGAATATGCCTAGTCCACCCTTAGTGGATTAGGGACTATTATATAAATATGTAAAATATATGGGTTTAAGAGAAGAATTTTATTATTTTATTTAAAATTCAAATGTAAGTAACTTCCTGTACGTAATATATAGGAGATACTGAATTGTGGAAATATACTTTTATGTTTATGATAGAAACAAATTCTCTCTCTGGTTCTCATCTTCTCTCCTGATGCTTCTTCCATATAACGTGAACGAAGTCTGTACTAGTGCTATGAACTCGTGTGGGTACTCAGTGTGTCGATTGGATTCTAGGTATGCCTGAATTCCTTCAGTGGTATTAGAGCCAATAATTTTCCTGAGACAAAATTACTATGTGATCTGTATGTAAATTGTTGTCTTATGTGTTATTCCATTTTTGTTCACATGAACTTATTATTCACAATCGCATGAATTGTTTTTTTCAAACGCCTATTATGTTTTTTTGTTAATGGATTGATCTATGTCTTATCATATTGCGTATTATAGAAGACATAGAGAATATTTATAGGAAATCCTGAGCGACAGAGAACCAACAAGAACATTGTGTATAAAAACGAACGTTGTTGTTTCAAATTTGAGTAATTCGAAAATAGACTTTTCAGGCCATGAAATTAGTCCTATTAATTGTCACAATCATGTAAAGACTAGAAAACAAGGTCAAACAACACACATAACATCAGTAGAAGCAAGTTTTGGACGTCGTACAGATGAACGATTACAAACGGAACGAAAACGAAATTGGGTAACTTGAAAACAGAGTTTTTAGGCCATAAAATTGGTCTCATTGTGTAGATCTTTGAAAAATGAAGAAAACAACATCAAGAACGCTCAAAATAGACATCGGATGGTGAATATATGGAGGAGAGAAGAAACCAAGTTGATGGACCTGACCCACAATCAAAACAGGTCAGTTGTCAACCGGCTGGCCTAGCACCCCAAACGACGTCTTTTTGGCGTTTGCAAAAAAAGGGAGAGAAGAGGGTTGGATCACATTGGCCGGATCCAAACCAAATATCCGAATTTAAAAAAAAAACATTTTTTTGGGACTAGGTGGATAAGGTGAAAAAAAAAAATTGGGCCCATTTTTCATATTCCATCAGAAATTTTTTATTTTTCTGGTATTTATTCTTTTTAGAACCCGTGAAGGGACATTTTAACTCCGATTGAGATGCGATTTGTTTCTAAAAATTTCTAAATTCAATATCTTTATTGTGATATATTTTTTAATTTGTATATTTTGAAGAAAAATAATATATTTTTTTGAAGCTTTTTAGTGCTATTTTTGTTGATTTTTATTATTTTAAAAATCCTAAAATATTTGTATTAATTCATAATTATTTTATCTAACATAATTATGAACCTAGAGAGTTCTAGAAGCACTAAACCAAAATATTTAATTCTTTTGGATGATAAATTGTGTTGGAAAACATGTTCCTTAGTATGAACTACTCTATTATTGATAAGAAAATGAGCTATGTGTTGTTATCTCTAAAATTGAAACAAATTTTTTTTGGAGAAATGTGACCATTGAAAAAATGGGTGAAATAGGGATTTTCTCATTTAAGGTTAAGCCATAATAAATTACCAAAAGGAAAAATTCCCAAAAAGAATCCAGAAGAAGATGATCCAAAGTAAGGTTCATTTTTAACCCGAAATGGATTAAAATGTTCAAATATAAGAGGACTTAAAAGACTACTTCTAAAACAAAAAGATGAATCATGAGAAAAAGAACCTCAAGATTCAAATTTGGATAAATCTAATTGAGATAAAAGTGAGAGATGGGATACTAAATATATAGTATCAAGTCAAAGCAAAAATGAATCTATAAAGGAGAAATTTTGCTACACCAAAAATCCAAATAATGGTAGAATTCAAAAGAATGATGCACCTCAAATGGAAGAGCCCACTTCCTGGGAGAAGAAAGAAGTCTAGGCCCAGTTTAACCACAAACACTAAAAACTATAAAAGACTTAAGAACAAATAATTAAAATTTCTATAAAGAAACAAATACAAATGGAATAAGATGTTTCAACTATCTCTTCAAGAAATTAGAGAAAATCTTGGAGATAATTAAAACAACATGGGACATGAAATTCTTACAACCTTAAAAATAATGGTTATTAAGAATTCATCAAATTGGGTTTGAGAACCAAATAAACTTTCCCCTTTGAAGATTTTGTCTTGGCTGGAAATTACATATGAACAATTGAGATGAATATAGAACAACGAAACCTACAAACTTGTCTCAAAATTCCTAGTTTATAAGACATTAAGATCATAACGATGCAATAAGAGATATGAAAAATTAAATGTCAAATACTCTTGTTAAATAGAAGTTCTTGGAAAATGAGTCTTCTAAGATAAGCATATGCCCCATTTGAGTAGGAGCTAGTATTATATGCTCTAAGTGGGAGCTAACATTATATGCTCTATCTAAGTGGGAGCCCTTTTTCAGAAATTATGCCTTCTAAAAGTCATAATTGAGCATATTATATGAAGTACTTGTATGAAATTTTTGATAGATGATAGTGGCATTATTGGAATCTGTGTCATGGAAGGTAGAAATGTATTCTCCTTATCGTAGACCCTATGTTATTATTATTTTTTCTAGTCAAGAATAATACAAGTATATGATATTGTATACTTTAATGTGCTATAAAAAGATGTTCTTGATTCAAAATAATTATAAATAACACTACATGTCAGATAATCTTATAACTAAGCTAAAGAAGGCTAGTAAGAACAATAACATAAATTAAAACTTAATGGGGACAATTGTGAAATCTGGCATGGAAAGTTCTCATTTAAAGAAAAGAACAAACATAGTCAAACAATTGACTAGAGTCATTATGTAGCTTTAAACTAGAAAGTTTGCTCTGCATATATTATTTTATTATATCTATATGATATGTAAAAGGAAACTTCATGATACATATCACCCTGCATATTGCTATACTTGATTAATGCATGTCATTGTATTTATAACACCTCTTATGAGGTAGCACCTATGTGAGATAACCAACATGATGAGAAAACTAAAAGAAGTTGACACGTGTTGTCTGACGAACAACAAGTGTAGCTTATTTAATAAGACTCCATTCTAGGTGGGAGCTCATGAAAGTAACTCAAAAGTACAAACATTGTTATTTTCAACAATGTGTTGAAGTACTTGGAACTTGAAAAAGCATTTCAAGAGGGTGAAAATCCTATTGATAGATTAACTTATAGAGAAAGCAAGTCCTTCATACTTTAAGCCTAAATCAAGAGAGCGTAAGAGGTTCCAGAAAAGAGAAAGAAGGACAACCTTAGATTCAAAGAAGGGTAAGATATTCTTTAAAAAATTACTGACCTTAGCAAGGTTAAACAGTTTTTTTCCATGTTATAAAATAAGTCACTTTGCGAATAATTGTTCTAAGTCAAGTGAGCACAAAAGGACACAAGCTCCATAAACCACAATAATAAGGATTGAGATTCCTTGATAAAATTTACTCTATCGTCACATTAAAGCATAAGGCTTAATATTGGAGGTGTTATGAGGATTAAGGTAAAAGGTATTAACACCTATAAGTTCACTTTTTTGTGGTGGAACAACCTTAACTCTCTATGATGTGCTTCATGAATTGATTTAGATAAGATTAAGTTATTATCTCATGACATCTAAATTATGGATTCGAATGGTTTAAACTTTCATGATTATGGAACAAAATTATACATAGTTCTAACTCACTTTTCTTTTAATAAAGTTCATTTAAATGTAGCATTGTTGGTGACTCTCTATGACTAATTGCTTTAACACTCCTTATGAATTAAGTATTGACTTGGTTATGTGTTACGCTAGACAAAAAAAGGATTATTACTAAGACTAGCATAATGAGTATTGCTAAGTCTAATTTTCATTAGGTAAATGTCCTTTTGTTAGTCTAGTAGACAAAGCAATGAGAAAAGATTTACAATAAAGGGACAATAATTGTGTTTCCTTTGTAACTATTCCATTATGATAAATATGGTACTATACATGAGGCTAAGACACGTAACTCAATATTTCTAGCCTTTTGATAAGGAGATTATTCTCGAGATAATTATTTTATTTGTTTTCACATAATTCTAAAACTTCAAGTACTTTAGATTACTAATGAATGAAATGTGAACTCAAATAAAGTCAATTGAAGTAGATTTTTGAGATCCTACATACTAATCGAGTTATGAATGATCAAAGAGCTATGTGACAAGTGAAAGACAGTTAAGATTGTTAACTATCTGAAACATTCCACTACTACATGGAGTTGTTGAAAGGTATAATAAAACACTATAAGACAGGGTTAAGTATACAATAGTTCATACTACCCCACCAAATGTGAATAGGAGAGTAATTATTATGTCAACTTTTGGTAGATTAGTACATATGCTTGGTTTCATCAAGTGTGTATGTTAACCATGTGCCCTCAAAGGTGAAGACATCTATGCCCTAAAAAATTTGGTTAAAGAATGAATCTAATTTGTTTTTCCACAGATCATAAGAGTAAGCCAGACATTATAGTAAGTGCTGGTAGACCATATGGGTCAGTTACACATTCCCATTGTGATTGTAGGTAGGAGCTTATTATGATTATGTCTTCACATCTTTTCATGAGTGAAGATAGAATTATGACTAAAAATAATTAAAAATTAAAGGTACCATATTTCTCATAAATTTGTTTCCAAATGAGGGTGGAACTAATTTCTATATATATCTTTACACGGCAAAGACATAAGGCATTATAGAATGAACTAGAAATTGATTATAATTAGTCAAGTTCTATACTAGAGGCCTTATAAAATTATGCTAAGGAAAAATGGAAGAAAACTTTAGAAATGATACACAATTCATTGAGAAAGAATCATGTTTGAGAATTAGTTGATCTACTCTAATACTAAAGAGTAACCGTAATAGATCAATTAGCAAATACAAGACTCATTTGGTTGCTAAGGGGTAGTATAACAAGATGACATTTGTACCGCTTGTTGTATGCTTTAATCATGCTCATACTGGCAACAATTAATTCTTTGAACAAAACCTTTGTGAAAACCTTTTTCCTAATTGAATAATTAACTAAAATATGAGAATAAATCCTAACGTGGCAATATATAATAATCTAACATAAGCTAAAAGAACGGAAGCACTATTCTTAGAAGAAATAGCTTAATCTTCCAGAGTCTCCCTTGTTGGACCACTACGGGATCTATCACCTGAAAAATGTTAAATTGACGAGGTGAGACAATGTCTCAGTAATCAACATTTCATCTCATCGAGCATACAAGTAAGTGCCTGTGAGGTGTCAAGTGGGAACATTTATAAATATATAATATTATCAAAAACATCACATGGTAACAAGTATATCAATTTACAATATCATAATCTCATTCTCATATTTATCACATGGGGCCAGAATTATCAATATTTAACAATTCACTCTCTAGCCTCCTTTATTACCTCCTACCTTATTTCCTGTGACTGAACTCATGGGCTAGTACTCACCCATGTGACTGGTAGTTCAACTCAACAAGCTCACCAATCAAGTAATATGAACCGGCTAAAATCCACAGAGCACAAGATCAGACCATAGGTTCCTCCAATACATTAATGGGGTGTCAATACCCTATTAAACACAATGGGCTAAAGGACTAACCAGTGTATACCTGGAAGTCCACCACCTTATTATTTCCTTTTTTGTACAATAATTTCACCCCCTTATTTCCTCTAAGAATAACCTCCCATTAAGATCCACATCTGCGACCCCCTCTCATATCAATTACTCATAAGGTATTATTATAATCATCATAAATCACCACGTTCCATTATCACTTCACAAAATCAAGAGAATTTCTAATATCATAAATTAACATTAAATTCATATAATATTATTGTAACATCCTAATTTTATTTGAAGGTTTAATCATAATTAAGAAATAATTAATTAAGATAAATAGATTTATTTTGTAAATTATTAGATAAAAATATTTTACTTAAGTTATGATTTATGGTAGTAAAAGAATTAGTGGAATAAAATAAATAAACAGATAAAATACATTAATGTGAGAGTAATAAACAAAAGGACAAAAAAGGAAGGAAAAAATAATAATTTTAATATAAATATATATTATAATATAATATAATATATAATAAAATATATTAGAAAGCTTATGGTGGGCACATGCCCACCCACCATCAGCAAATTGAGGGGTATTAGATTAAGTGTGTTTGGGAAGTCAATAAGGGAGGCTAATTGATCTTATTTGCTCCAAAATGGACTTATTTAGTATATTAGACTTAATTGAGTATTTGGAAACAAAATAAAGATATTTGTCTTATGGAGGAAAATGATCTTATTTAAATAAGAAAATAGTTATTGCTTATTGCCCCAATATTGGTCTTATGGTCAAGGTAGGTAAAACTGGGCTGGACCGGCTGGTCAGACCATAAAACCGGCCAACCGAACCTAAGTCCGGTCCGATTGCATCATTGGACTGTTGGCTGAGTCAACTCGGCTAACTCGACCAACCCGGCGAGTTGCCCAGGTTGGCCGAGTCGCTATTTAAAAAAATACTGCAAAACCGTGAACGCAGAACCACAGAAGAAGAAGGACCACAAGTACACACCCTCAAAATTGTGAACGGCAGAACTGAGACACCACAAGCACAGACCCTCATTCACACTCATACTCTTGAGATGGTGAACGATAGAATCGCAGAAGAAGAAGGAGAATGCAGCAGGTGATGGTGGACGGCAGAAGCAAAAGAAGAACGTTGCAAGCAATGGCGAACGACGATGGCGACAGCGATGGGTGAAGAACGTTGTAGGTGACAGCGACGAGCAAAGACTGAAGAACGTTGCAAGGTTAATCATAGTAAAAAAGAAGGAAAATGGAGGAACCGGAGGATATGAAGAAGAGTGAAAAGATGATTTTAAAATGAAAAAGCTAAAGATGAAAGAATTAGGTTAGGTCTGCGTCTGTACTCTGCCTTTGTTTTGGATTCCCAATGTTTTGTAATATTATTATCATATGCATCTCTCTCCCCTCGTTTACATCTAACCATTTGGCCTTTTTTGTTTTAGATTCCCAAAGTAATGTTATTAGGTGGTTGAAGAAAAATAACATAATACAACCAACAAAGGTTAGTCCAGTTGGTAAGGAATTAGCTCATAGCCCAAGAGGTCATGAGTTCAAATCCTGCTGCCGATGTGAGAACCTTGTTGGTGGGCGATCTGTAAGTACCTCTGTAAGCGCTCTTTGAGCCTGGAGGCATGCCCTGACTCTGGTGAACTCCCGGGACCCAACTCACCTAAACTTTTTTCTATCAAAAAAAAAAAGAAAAAAAACATAATACTACATGTTTATTAAGATTCAAGAACAAGTCTTATTATTGTTAAAAAAAATAGGAATGATTAATTTCAATTAAAAATTTAAATAATATCATATTGCACTTTCATATTTTTAGGGTAGTTAACTAAATTTGGTTATTTTGATTCTAATCATGAGTTATAAATTATAGTTAATATTACTATTTTATCATTATCAATTAATTTATAATATTTTAATATAGCCGCTTGAACCCCCGGTTAGACCCGGTTGAACCCTTTAAACCTTGAACTCATGCAGTGACCGGTTCGTTACCTGGTTTTCTGTACCTTGCTTATGGTGAAAAATGATCTTATTTTAATTTTATGTTACAATGTACTCTATCAAGCTAGTTGACTTTTTTAGATAATCTTAAGAAAGCTAATTATATTATTTTAAAGTATTAAAATATATCATAATATATTTATATGTAATAAGACTACCTCCAGTCTTAATTATAAGACCAATTTTTTTTGAGAGATTAAGGAAGCGAAAAAAGTTAACTAAGTCTTATAATTAGAACCGAAGGTAGTATAAATATCACGATATATTTATATGTAATAAAACTCTCTCAAGTCCTAATTATAAGACCTAGTTAGTTCTTTTTGGAGAGATTAAGAAAGCAAAAAAAGTCAACTAGGTCTTATAATTAGGATCGGAGATAGTAATTATAAAACTCAAATAAATTATATTAGTGATGAAATTAGAAACAAAATTATACGGTCCATATGATTCGATTAATAATGTAATGTTATTTCATAAGAAATTTTACATTTCTTTACTTTCTAATTTATATGCATTTTTAATCATTTAATCTTG
>JBAGKO010211559.1:0-13164 GCA_037177275.1 Acacia concinna
CTCACTACAATCACATTCAACAACAAGATCTTTAAGTCCTTGGTCAGCAGCTAATTTCAGACCCCACAACACACCCCCAAGCTTCAGCTGTAATGATAGAGCGTGGACCAACTCTATATATAAAACACATCAAAACTCTACCTATATCATCTCACAAAACATCCTCACAAGTATACAATCCAGAATCACGTCTTGAACCATCTACATTAATTTTCACAGAACCTGGCATTGGGGCCTCCACTTATCCCCATGCATAATGAAAACCGTTGTTTAACTATTTTAAAGCCACTTAGTGACCTATTAGAATCCCAAAAGGAGCAACTTTTAAAATCTCATCTTAAAAGCCTTTGGATTCTAACACCTATTAGTGGAATGATATTTTCTTAATCAGTTTCAAAATTGTTTAACTAATTCAATACAGCTCCGAATTTAATAGTTAAAAATTCTATGCCTCGTTCTTGAAACCTACTGTGCAGGAAAATTAAGACTGGGGTTATTTTCTCAAACTATTCAAAAGCACTTAAAAACCTAACCTTACGGAAGGGTTACAAAACTGTTTTCATGGTGAAAATTCACAGCTCAAACTCCACACATCAAAAAGTTACAACCTAGATCTCATTGATCTTGACACGATTGCTTTTCACCTGTAAATGTCCATGGCTTAACTCATACAATTTGCTAACTAGCTTTATCTATGCATTTATGCAATTTTTATACAATGGCACTTATCTGTCAGCTATAATAGCTTTATATAAATTCATGGGTTATGGTGTAAAAATACACATGTGATTTTATTAAAAGTGTGCTCAACACCAAATACTTTTCAGAGGGATAAAAGTAACCAAGAACTTTAAAAATGAGGGCAAAAGTCATAGTGTAACAACTCAGAAATTTTGGGGTAAACCAAGGGCCATATCCTGATATTTTTCAAGGTCTAAGATTAGGCATTCCGAATGAGTAGAGGGCCCTAGTCTGTAGAAGACTGAAAGATCTCACAACAATTGAAATGAAACCATGGGAAGGACCTAAGTGTAAAGAGGGAAAATTCCGCAAAATTTTAGGAGAAAATGCAGTTAGGTCCGAAAGCCCTGAAAATTATAGTAAATAGTATAAGATGCCCAAAAAATGGCAAAGCAGCTGTAATAATTTTTAGAGGTATAAGAAATTTTTGATGAATTTTTGAATATTCCCGTAATTTTGGCCGGACAAGGTTTTTGGCCAAAATATGATATTATCAAATATTTAGGAACCTCAATGTTTTGGACTGGGATTAAGAAAAATTAATAAATTATTTTAGAGAATTTATGAAGTTGGAGGTTAGGAAGAAGTCCAGAGATTTCAACAAAAATTGCTGAAAGTGGGAAATCACCGGTAAAATGAATTTTTTGGAGAAAATTATTTTTGTATGTTCTAGATATCTAAAAATTTTGAAATTTTTACAGTAGCTATTTGAGAAATTTAGAGAATTTCTGATAAAGTTTGGGAATTTTTAGACCAGTAAAGAAATTTCTAGAAATTTCTGAAGTTCGGGCCAAAAGAGGTAACTATGGAAAATATAATAAAATTCAGTGTGGCCCACAAGAGTTGCCGTCCCAAGGTGTGCTTGGTGGGCAAGAAAAGAGCTTCTAGAATATGACATATGTCAAGGTTAGATTGGCCAACACAAAAAGTTTGGCAAAATTACACCTAAAGACCTAGTAAATGTTTGCATTTTGACCTCTCTAAACAAATATAAATACTCCTCCTCTCCTTCTCTCTTCACACCATTTCCTCTCTCTCACACCCTTGCTCTTCTCAAAAAGTCGAGAAATCAAGGAGCAATTAGAGCGGTCCCAGTCCGGTCTTCAGTTTAATTAAGGTTCGGTCTTCTCCCTCTTTTGAATTCCTTTATTTTCAGCAGTTTTAGAGTTATTTTAGGGGGAGGTTTTATCCAATTGGGCAAGCCTAAATAGTGAACCTAAGGGGAGGTTCTATCCTACTATCTAGGCGAAAACAAGCCTTCCTAAGGGAAGCGCTGCCCAATTTTTCAGAACTAGGATATCATTTCCTAGGAGGAATGTGTTGACTGAATATCCCGAACCAAAGTGGCATTTCCTAGGGGGAAGTGATGTCCAACTGTCTAGGACCAAAGTAGCATTTCATAGGGAGAAGTGATGTCTACTTGTCTTGGACCAAGGTAAGGATTCTAAAGGAGAGATGCTACCTAACTAGCCTAGTCTGGGCAATGGGGATGGGCTAGCAGGCAGGACCCAGGCTCGATGGGGTATATAGGATGTTCTACTGAGGGATACAGGCATGGGAAGGATATAGTCTAGGTAGTGGGGAATCAGGATCCTAGGGGTATAGAGAGGGAATGACAATAGTATAATGTTAGATGTAGAGAGTAATGCCTTGTATTGTGGTCTGTATAGGTATTACAGAGAGGCACAGAGAGGCATACCAGTAATCCAATGGCGCCATAAATAGTGAAACAGAGCCCTCACACCTTGCAAGGAGTATACGGTAGCAAGAATTCCTTCCCTTAACTTTTATTGCTTTGTGTTGTTTGTTGTTTGTTGTATGCTTGTATGATATGTTTTGGTTGTGTTAACATGTATGCATGAGAGGTATGACTCCCTGTTTATACCTTAGCTGTTTGAGTTTAGGTTGAGTCACGTGTAAGCTCCCAACACACAGTATATGCCCAGAGAGGGCACCAAAGGTAAAGTACAGGCATTACATATAGCATGACATGCATTGCATTACATGGTTTCTGGTATGATTCTGCTACTGAGATTTCTTTAGGAACCTTACCCTCTCCACAATGCAGGTGAAAGTTCCGAAAGAGGCAAGACAAGGGAATGGGCTTAGGCGTAGAGTTATATTTCCTGTTTCTTGGCATAAATCTATGTACAGTATGGTCAGTGTAGTCTCTGGATTCTGGTTTTGTACCTCTGTTAATGAGAAAAAGTTGTTTCTCTATTATGTCTGTGTCAAAAATTTTAATTACTTTGTTTCGAATATGGACACGTCAGTGGTTCCAAGGGCCACTGTGAGGTAAGGTAATGAGTTAAGAGTAAAGTGTTATATTTTTTGGTATCAGAGCAAAGATTCTGGTAAACCTCTCGCTTTGCTATTTGTGCTCTGTTGTTTGATTTTCTGTTGCCTGCATATGTTTGGCATGCATAATTAAGTTGTGCATATGAGGTAAGGTAGCAAGCAATAAGGATGAGGATTAGAATCAAACCTAGCCAAATGGAGGAAGTTGCTCTGCTTAGCCAGGATACGAATTCAGGGTATCTTGGAGATTCTAAAGGTCTAGTTAGGGGTCGAGTCAGACAGCGACAGAGGATGATAGAGAAGAAATAGAGTTTGGGTAGGCTCTAATGATTGTCCAAGTGATGGATCCCCAACAGGGAGACGCTATGGTTTAAGATAAAAGGTAAAGGCCTAGCAGATAGACAAACGATGTGATTAGCCCATTGTTGTTTATATGGAGTTTCTACAAGAAGTAGGAATACTTTATGATAACGAGTGGTTGAGGATCTAGACATCTTAAACTAAGATTGGGTTGTAACCCTTCTCCATGTACTCCCCCGGATTGTGACCTAGAATCAACAGATAGCATGGATACTCCAAGACCCTGAGACGGATGTGGAGACTTGGTTGTGGCTGTTGGAAGACTTTGTTAGGAGCACGTTTCCATAGACAGATAGAAATGTTATATAGGAATAGTTGGTTGACAGCATAAGTTTTGTCCTTATAGACTAGGTGCTGTATGATAACTGCTGCTGTTGATAAATAAAGTAGTAGCTTGTGCCTAAAATCTTTGTTTCTTATTGTAGAAAAATAAGATGGCAAGCCAAGGACTAGAAGACCAAGGAAGTGCAAGATAGGAACCCTAAGGCTCCCACGGATCCAATATAAAGGATCATCAATCTCTTGGAAGAGAGCAACATGGGATGATGAATGAGGTAAGAGCCGTGCAAGCTCGACAGGAACAGTATAGAGGTGGCTATAGCAACGACACTAGTTGCAGCTATAAGACAAGCTAGGCAGGCTCTGGCAAGTGAGGCAAGAGAGCCTTTATGGCCTAATCCACCACGACCCCAGCCGAAGGTAGCAATGCTTGAAAGAGTAGTAAACAACCATAAGGCTACCCAGAGGTGGGTAGAAAAGTTTTGTAAGCATAATCCTCCTATTTTCAAGGGGGTTTCTAACTCGCAAAATAGCAAAGGATTGGGTCACCTAGCTGGAGAATATTTTTAAAGTAATGAGTTGTTCGACTAAGTGGAGGGCTCAGTTAGTGACCTATAAGCTAGAGAAAGAGGCATATCAATGGTAGAGGAACATTGAGATGGTGTTGAATGCCCAGAACACCCCGGTTACCTGGGAGATGTTCTTAGAGAAGTTCTTTTTTTTCCGATACATGTTCTTAGAGAAGTTCTATCAAAAGTACTTTTCTTAATTTGTGAGGGATGAGAAGGAGGCAGAATTTCTCACACTAAAGCAAGTGGAGGACGAGTCCTTCGATCGTTACCTCGCCAGGTATGTTACCCTTTCACGGTATTCCTTGTATTTACAATATAGGAATGATGAACGATGATTTACCGAAAAGATGGTTAGAGGGCTTAATATAGCCCTAAGGGAAAAAGTAGCTCCACAGTAGCTAGAGAGATTCAATGAGGCAGTAGAGGTTTTCCGTATTACTGAGAGTAGCCTTAACCATTGGTTGATCGTGAAGGCGGTCTCGAGAGTAGATGTTGGGTCTAGTCAGCCAGTGCATACAATTCAGTTTGTTTAGATGATTGCAGGGACATCTGTAGGAACTGCAAGCGGTAACAAGAAGAGGAAGAGTAATGGTTCCAACAGAAAGGGGAAGCAAGGAGAAAAGTCTGGCGGTAGATGGTTTGACACTAGTAGACCCAGGAGGAGCTGCGAGAGGTACAATTGAGATCATGGGGATAGCCATACATGATGGGCCAAAACATGTGCTTTAGATGCGGCAAGTCGAGACATTTTGCCTAGGAGTGTTTCGTAAAGCGCTGATAGTTTGAAACCCCATGTACAAGGAAGAGCTTTCGCCCTTATGCAATAAGTGGTGTATAAGTTGCTTGAGATTATACAAGGTATAGAAAGTTATTACCTTGTTACAGTTTAGTCGTGCCATTCATAGAGTATGAATGTGCGGGGCAATTGAGTCTCATTGTTAATGCTTTGCCATGTGATTAGTATTGTTCACTCCCACTGTGCTAGAGGTTACACCGCTAGAGTATGTTTAAGCTATATTGTCTGGTATGCTCATTGTTGCACTGTTCTAGACCTGATTTGCGTGGCTTTATGTGATGTGATATGATGATTGGCCTGAGCTGGATGTCAATAACTGCCATACTCCTTGATGGTAAGAGTAAGAGCTTAATACTTCCCTTAGAACATCGGTCCCTAGCACCGATATAGAACTGAATCTCATCTTTGAAGCTCGGGCAGGGAAAGAAAGGATGTTAATGCTACTTAGTGTTTTCTCAGTATAAGTAGAGGTTGACAAGGTGATTGAGAGAATTTTGGTAGTCAGCAAGTTCCATAAGTATTTACTGGGGATCAATAGATTGCCGCCAAGGAGAAAGGTGGATAAGCCATTGATTTGGTACCAGGAGCATAGTATTTCTCGAAAACTCCTTATAGAATGGCTTCCAATGAGGTGGTTGAGCCAGAGGGATAGATAGAGGAGCTAGTAGAGAAAGGTTTAGTAAACCCAGAGGGGTGCTCTAGTATCGATTGAAAGAAAGATAATAGCCTTAGGCTGTAAATAGACTTCCGTGAATTAGACAGAGAAAGTATCCGCTTTATAGAGTTGATGACTTGTAAATCAGAGTAGCACAGTGGAAGCATAGCTGGTGCTACTAGAGTTCAAAGAATGAGTAAGAACATGTTATCATTAGTTAAAGGTGGAAGTGGAGGATATCCCAAAAACTGCATACAGGACCCAGGCAAGCCCAAGGTAGTGTGGCATAGGCCGCATCTTAACAATTTGAGAGCAGGAAATTGTTAAATGATGCCAGAGGTTAGGTCCTATCAGTTAGATGTAGTTATCAGCCATAGATGTCAGGATGTCCATAGATAGATACCATTGTTAAAGATGAGTATAAGACAGGGTAAGAGGCTCTTAATTGTAACCTCTTAGGTTGGGAGGTGATCCTCCGTAATTAGAGTTGACATTGCTCAAGAGAGAGTGCTATCCTCTGAAGAGAAAGAAAGGAAAGGCAGTCGAGGCAAGGCACGCGGAGTGATCTTACCCCAATAAGAGGGAGAATAACCAAGAATGATGCAAGAAGGAGTGTTCCTTGCACTTAGTAGAGTAAGAGGAAAGAGATGGTAGAATAAGACTTCTCTCTGTACAGTCTCTAATCAATAAGGATTGTGAAGAACAATGGTATGAATATGAGAACCAGTGATGACAGAAAGGTTGATTCAGTCCACAAGACAATAATGTGGTCAGTTGGGGAATGATCTATGTAGTTTCAAGGACCTAGAGGAGGGAATGTGGCTTGATGAGACTGAGTTACCAGGGTCACAGAGGATCCTGGGAGACTCGCGGTTGAGTGCAGTTAGCTTATGAAGTCAGAAGGAAGTTATGGAGCCACCCAAAGTACCTCTTTAGGAAGTTAAACATCTGGGACATTAAGTGTATTTGGGATGCACATACTTAGAAATGAGTTGGAAGAAGAACGACTCCTCAGTATTGTCAACTAGCATAGACAGAGAGAGTACCCTTGACTTTTCTACAAACACTTGATTGTTCATTGGATCAAAACTCAACTTATTTCGTTAGTCAAGAAAGGATAGATAAAATAGAGCAATTTGCTAGTCAAATAGATAAGAGGTAAAGGAAAAGGAAGAGGTTTGTGAGTCAGTCTAGTAACATACATAATGGCCCTACCCCTGAAGTTGAGCTAGTTGCTCAATACTTTCTAGGTCTGCTAATAATAAAAAGTGCTGCATAGAGAGAGAGGCAACATGAGGAAAAGGAAGATAAGATGAGAAATAACTACCTAGAGCTATTCTCATAAGGTATGTGTTAAATTTTGATGCCGCAATTTATTTATTTTAAGGGGAGAGAAATGTAACATCCCGAAAAATTTGGGTAGACCAAGGGTCATACCCTGATATTTTTCAAGGCCTAGATGAGGCATTCTAAATAAGTAGAGGGCCCTAGTTTGTAGAGGACTGAGAGATCTCACAACAATTGAAGTGAAACCCAGGGAAGGACTTATGTGTAAAGAGGGAAAATTCCACAAAATTTCAGGAGAAGTGTGGTCAAATCCAAAAGCCCTGAAAATTTCCATAAAATTCGAGTAAATAGTACAGGTGCCCAGAACATGGCAAAGCAATCGAAATAATTTTTGGACGTCTAGGGAATTTTTGGTGAATTTTTGAATATTCTGTAATTTTGTTCGAACAGGGTTTCTGGCCAAAATATGATATTATCAGATATTTAGAACCTCAATGTTCTGGACAGTGATTAGAAAAATTTAATACATTATTTTAGAGAATTTATTAAGTTAGTTGGAAGTTAGGAAGAAGTCTAGATATTTCAGCAAAAATTGCTGAAGCCAGGAAATCATCAGTAAAATGGACTTTTCGGAGAAAAAATATTTTTGGACATTCTAGACATCCAAACATTTTGAACTTTTTATAGTAGCTATTTGGGAAGTTTAGAGAATTTGTGGTAAATTTTGGGAATTTTTGGACAAGTACAGAAATTTCTAGAATTTTCTGAAGTTCGGGTCAAAGGAGGTAAGTATGGAAAATATAATAAAATTCAGTGGGGCCCTCAAGAGTTGCCGCCCAAGGTGTGCTTGGTGGGCAACAAAAGAGCTTCTAGAATATGCCATGTGTCAAGGTTAGATTGGCCTGCACAAAAAGTTTGGAATATTATATCTAAAGATCCAATAAATATTTTCATTTTCACCCCTCTCAAAAAAGTATAAATACCCCTTTGCTTCCCCCTTCACACCATTTCCCCTCTCTCTCTCCCCCCTCTCCACCCTTGCTCTTCTAAAAAAGACGAGCAATCTAGAGTAGTTATAGCAGTCTTGGCCCGGTCTTCGGTGCAATTAAGGTTTGGTCTTCTCCCTCTTTTGAATTCCCTTATTTTCAGCAGTTTTAGAGTTATTTTAGGGAGAGGTTTTATCCAATTGGGCAGGCCTAGATAGTGAACCTAAGAGGAGGTTCTGCCCAACTATCTAGGTGAAAACAAGCCTTACTAAGGGGAAGTGCCACCTAATTTTTTAGAACTAGGATAGCATTTCTTAGGGAGATGTGCTGTCCGAATATCCCGAATCAAAGTGGCATTTCTTAGGGGGAAGTGATGTCTAACTGTCTAGGACCAAAGTAGCATTCCCTATGGGGAAGTGCTATCTGGCTGTCTCGGACCAAGGTAAGGATTATAAAGGGGAGATGCTGCCTACTGGCCCGCTTTGGGTAGTGGGGACGGGTCAACAGGCGGGACCTAGGCATAATGGGGTATATAGGGTGTTCTACTGAGGGGTACAGGCTAGGGTAGGATATGGTCCAAGTAGTAGGGAATCAGGACCCTAGAGGTACAGAGAGAGAAGGGCAGTAGTGTACTATTAGAGGTAGACAGTAATGCCCTGTATTGTGATCTGTATAGGTGTTACAGAGAGGCTTAGAGAGGCATACCAGTAATCCAACAGAACCAAAAATAGTTAAACATAACCCTCACAACATGCAAAGAGTATATGGTAGCAAGAATCTCTTCCCTTAACCTGTATTACTTTGTGTTGTCTACTGTTTGTTGTATGCTTGTATGCTATGTTCTGGTTGTGTTAGCCTATATGCATGAGAGGTATGACTCCTTGTTTATGCCTTTGCTGTTTGAGTTTGAGTTGAGTCACGTGTAGGCTCCAGGTACACAGTATGTGCCTAAGAGAGGGCACCAAGGGTAAAGTACGGGCATTGTATATAGCATGACATGCATTGCATTACACAATTTTTGGTATGATTCTACTACTGAGGTTTCTTTAGAAATTTTACCCTCTTCACAATGCAATTGAAAGTTCTGAAAGAGGCAGGATAAGGGAATGGGCTTAGGTGTAGAGTTAATTCCTATTTCTTGGCATGAATCTTTATACATTATGATCAGTGTAATCTTTGGATTCTGGTTTTGTACCTTTGTTATGAGAAAAAGTTGTTTCTCTGTTCTGTTTGTGTCAAAATTTTTAATTTCTTTGTTTCGACATATAGACACATTAGTGATTCCAAGGGACACTGTAAGGTAAGGTAATGAGTTAAAAGTATGGTGTTACACACAATACAATTAAATCTTACCTTTAGGGTAGGGCCCACTTATTATTTTTGGAAATGCAAAAATGCCTCTAACTTAAAAAAAACCCTATGTTAGATACATAATTAGTTTTAATGATATAAAATATGGATGCCAACTACTATATTTAAGAGCAAAAAGTAACATATTGTATACATTGACTAACTACTATATTTAATGTGTAACATATTGTAGGTTAGTTAATAAAGAAAAAGAATGATCATATGGAAGAAGACAAAGAAGAAAGAAAGATTATTCAAATAAGATATCAAGTTGGAGTATGGAGATTGATCAAGATGAAAAATAAGATGTTGAACAATAGAGTAATCTAATATGGGGAGAAGAAGTCAAGCAAAGAAGGAAATTATTGAATTAGATTATCAAAAGGAAAAAGAAGAAGGAACAACAACTTTCATTCAAAGAAAATAATAAGTTATCATGTTCAACTATGAGGAAGGATTAACAAGAAGATGAATAAGAAAGAGATTGAAGATTATCAAGAAAAGCAAGGAAGTGTGTGGAGAATAATCAAGGACAAGGAGAAGAGATTAATTAAAGAAAAACTTACAAGATACAATGGGAAATCATAATCTAAGATCATAGATGTGATATTGGAGGTCCCTCTGCTTAAATGGAGGTTAGAATGGGTCAAATTGAAGATAAGAATGATCCATATGGAAACTACACCATCTTCTCTTGATAGATCACTTGAGTGTCTCATCCAGTGGTGAATTTGGATCACTTGAGTGATCTCACTCAAGTGATGACCTTTCTGTTATGCTATGTTTTCGTCTAGCAAAAAGATATTTGGTATTTTGGTCATAGCTTCCATAGTACACATCCTATTGAAGTAAAACTTGTTTCAACTACACATCAAAGAAACTGGAATCAATCACAAATCACATTAGATGAAGGGGATATGAATATTTAAAGTTGATGTTGGAATTGTACATGCTATTTCAAGATAAGTTTGATATTTTGAGGGTTTCTCCCACAAACGAAATCTGATTGATATGAAACTTGTTGCATTTGAAGGTAAACTCAATGAGAGTTTCAGTGAATTAAGAATCAAGATCATAGAGGATCATATGAAAGAGAGATGAATGTCAGAATGTATTGGTGAAGAATGAAACCATTTCCTAGATAGTAGTCACTCTTTTGATCATAACTTGCAGAAGACAACGAATTTTGGGGTAATTCTTGTTGCATTGGAAAGAATATTGAAAGAGCTTTTTGGAGATAGGTTATTTGCTTAATTTGGATTTAATTTGGTGGATGGATAACTCTAGTGATGCTTTGAAGCACTTTCACATCACTCGAGTGATCTTCCTAGTAATTAGTAAGATTATTTGAGTGATATGTTAAAATGCCATCACTTTCATATCACTCAAGTGATCCTCGTAGTGATCGATGAAGATCACTAGAGTGATTATTGATCACTTGAGTGATGTTGTGCTAAAGTTTTAATCACTGTCTCGGATTTCACGATTTTTCTCCAAACTCATATAAACCTTGATTATATTGTTTCTAATAATTCATAATAATCTTTAATCAGTTTATGTGAAGGTTATATGCACTACTACAAAAAGAGGTAAACGTGGTGTACATATTGTGGCCTTATTGTAAAAAGCGCCATAGCTTCAACAAGGTTTTTTTTTTGAATAATAGTAAAAACTGTGGCATTTTTTTTAAAATGGAGCGCTACAGCTATTAAACACTAAATGTGGCATTTTTTCAGGAAATCAAAACTAATCTATGTATATATATGTTTTTTAATTAAAAAATTTAAACAACAAAGTGTTAGAACAAAAAGTTCTCGAAATAGTAAAAAGGCCTCCCTTAGGGGGGGCTTCTTTAAACAAATGCCCCTAAAGGGGGGCTCCAATTGGGTTTCTCCTGTACGTGTGTATAGGAGCTAGCCTCAACCCAGCAAGCCTCCCCTTGGTGAACAAGCGCCCCCTAAAGGGGGGGCCCCATGTCCCTTTTAGGGTGCTTCCAAAAGGTGACAACTTAATCTTATGGGGGGTTGTTTGGAAAGCGCCCCACAATGGAAAGATTTTTTTTCTACTTGAATTTTTAATCTCCCGCTCACTTTGATGACACTACCTCATTTTAACGTCGTCTCTTCATTTCTTCTTCCATCTTTCTTTATCGCTCTCAGTTCCACCTCCATTAGGTCCACTATTACTTTTTCTTCTTACTGATCTCCACTGAAAAGTTATAATGAATAACTCTGCCTTTGTTTCTTTTTTTTGTTTTTGTTTTGTTTCTACCTATTCTCTTGTTCTCTTATATGATTTGTTCTCATGTTTTTCTTCTTGTTACTTACCGATTGTTCTCTTGTTCCACATAATATTTTTTCTTAAATGATTTTTAATATATTTTTTTCATGTGTTGTGGTTAGGTTGGAATCCAACCAACTTGACTTCCAATAGTCAGTAAATATTCTTAATTAGTTGCTTGTTTGTATCATATTTGATATTAGAGTTACATCTCATTAAGGTTTTATTTTTTTTGCATATTTATTTTTGCTCTGTAAAAAGGGTTCTGAAAATTGTACGTAAGTGTTGTGGACAAAAATAATAAAGAATCTGAAGGAAAAATTTTTAAAAAAATATATTTTTTCAAATGGCGCTTCCTTGAAGTGGATACCCCACTTCTTGTGGTGCTTCTTCAAGGAAGCGCTACCTAAAGTTATTTTTTTTAAAAAAAATATTGGAACTACTATGGCGCTTCAAAGCATCACGGGAACCTATTGTGGTGTTAAGATATGTGGCGCTTTTTAAACATCACATGAGTTATTTTTTGTAGTAGTGCTGTGATTAAACTTGGATCAAGCCTTAATGATCAAAAAGCAAGATTTGTCAAAAGTTCCAACAGCTATTTTAATGGTAACATTATGAGAAGCTCAATGGGAAGAATTTTTTCAATGGTCATCAAGCTTCAACAACTATAAATAGAAGATGCATTCAAAACCAAAAGAAGAGAGCTCAAGCACAATCATCGTCAAAATGCCAAAACTCTGAATCCGTCTCATATGCTCTATGTTTCCAAATGTTCATGTAATATATGTTAGAGAGAGAATTTGTATTTGTTCTTCAGTGATAATTATTCACTCCTGAGAGAGAAGTTTCATTGTAATCTTTTATCATCAAAGGTGTGTATCCTTATGGTGTGTACGGGTGAGTGTCTCAGTGAGAGATTGTAGTGGCTTCACAAGTGTCTTACTAAAACTTGTGAGAGTATAGTGGTCCTCAAGTATTCAGTTGAAACTTGAGGGACATAGTGGGTTGGAAATCTCAGGAGGAGTCTATGGACTAGACATAATTCAGTTGATGATCGAATCAGGATAAATCTCTGTTTGCAACTTCTCTTGCCTTATCTTATATGTGTCCAGCATATCTAACCGGTTAATTGGTTATTGATTTATTGTTTAGAATCTTTGTACTTATTATTTTCTAAGATGTATGCGAATATATTGTCAAAATTCTTAAGGTTTTATATTTAACTCAATTCCCCCTCTTGGGTGACAGCCGAATTCTAACACCCTACCTTCCCTTCTCAACCATTGATTTTTCATATGAAACACACCAAGAAGGGTCATAGAGTAGTGACAGTGGTAGAATCATCCACTAATGACTATAAATAGAAGATACATTCAAAACCGAAAAAAGAGAGCTCAAGCACGATCATCGTCAAAATGCCAAAACTCTGAGTCTATCTCATATACTCTCTGTTTCTTTGTCTCTTTGTCTCTCTGTTTCCAAATGTTCATGTAATATATGTTAGAGAGAGAATTTTTATTTGTACTTCAGTGATCATCATTCACTCTTGAGAGAGAA
>JBAGKO010211606.1:0-13160 GCA_037177275.1 Acacia concinna
TAGACAACAGACAAGTAGAGTAAAACATGTTAATGTAGATATTATAGCTATCGAGCATCCTCGTATAGTACAGGCGCGTTATTCCTTTGCTTCTGACACGTCTGGGTCACTAGTTCACTTCTCTATAACACCTATATAGACAACAATAGACGACATTATTGAATGCCCCTATCGGTATACTATTGCCCTTCCTTTCCTGTACCCCAAGGTCCTGGTTCCCTACTACCTGGATCGTCTCTCTCCCCTACTGTTATCCCTCTACTGACCACCCTGTGTAGCTTGGGTCCTCGCTCTTGGCCCGTCCCTACTGTCATGGTCAGGACAGTTGGGCAACATCTCCCCTTAGATGTGGCCACTAGACCTCTTGACTGTTAGGCAGCACCTCCCCTTAAAAATTCCTACTTTTGTCAGAAACCGTCGGATAACACCTCCCCCTACGAACTGCTATCTTAGTATGGAATAGTCGGACAACACCTCCCCCTAGGAAAGGTATCCTGGTCCGGAACAATTAGGCAGCACTTTCCCTTAAGAAAGCTTGTTTTCGCATATATAGTTAGACAGAACCTCCCTTTAAGTTCACTATCTAGGCCTGCTCAATTGGACAGAACCTCCCCTTAACTACCCTAATAACTGCTAGAAAATAAAGGAATTTAAAAGAGGAAGGGAACTGAAACTTACTTGGATCGAAGGCCGTGCTAGAACCGCTCTGGAAGATGCTTACTTTATAGGGGTGGAATTCCTTCAAGAGGGAGAGGGGAGCACGTTTTTTTGGTGTAGAGAAGAGGGGGGGAGGTAGAGCTCTTATTTATAGGTGAAGGGTAGGGGTCAAAATGCAAATATTTATTGGGTCTTTAAGTGTAATTTTTCCAAAATTTTTTACCTTTTTTACAAATGTCCCCTTCTACATAGTTCATCAAATTCACATGCACAAAGTCTGCCTTCCCCCTTAAGCAAAGCAGGCCACGTCCATGTGGGCCCAATGGGTCCACCTGGCCCAAGTTCATTTGATAATTTTCACTATATCGGCTCAAAAATTGAAAAATTCTAGAACATTCTATAGTCATCCAAAAATTTTAAAAAATTCACATAAAATCATTAAAAATATTAGGAGAATGCGCTTAAAATTTCATAATTTTTGGATGTCTAGAACTCCTAAAATAATTTTTCCCGTAAAACCCTTTTTTACCGGTATCTTATCGATTTTCAAGGATTTTTACTCACATAACCAGGTTTCTTTTTCTGCTTTTTACTCCATCAAAAATTTCATAAAATAACTTATTAATTTGCCCATATCCCAATCCAAAATACTCAGGTCCCAATATATCTAAATACAATTTTTGGCCAAAAACCTAGTCTGGCCAATATTTTTTGAAAATATTCAAAAATTTATAATAAATTCATTGGACCTCGAAACAACATTCTAACTACACTATATTGTTATGAACGCCCTCTACTATTTCCTAGAATTTTATGGGAATTTTCAGGGCTTTTGGACTTGTCCGCATTTCGTTAATAAATTTTGTGAAATTTTTCCTCTTTGCACAGAGGTCCTTCCCCGAGTTTTACTTCAATTATTGTGAGGTCTCTCAGTCCTCTACAGATAAAACCCTTGGTTCTTCCGGAATATCTCATCTAGGTCTAAAAAATATCAGGGTATGACTTTTGGTCTAGCCAAAATACCCCTTTTTCGGTCTGGGATGTTACAATAACCATCATTTATGCTCCTTTTACATTGCCTATATTCATTCAAAGAATTCATTTAAAGCAATTAGTTCATTTTGAGTTGAAGACAAGGAATTCATCTGTTTCTCAATATTAAGACCAGTTGGTTGCCAAGTGAAATCCATTTAATAAACAAGATATTTACCAACTCAAGCTTAAACTACTAATGTTCAATCAATTCGAACTAAGACATTGTGACACACAAGTCCCCAGCAATGATGCCAAAAACTTGATAAGTAAAAATTTATATACTAAAATCCTGCAAGTGTACAGGTCATATCAAGTAATAAAATGATGAGAAAGTATTGTTCTCACGAGGACTTACTACCTAAATATGATTAAACATTAATTTTACACTTTTGCATAAGTTGGGAAACTCAATTCAAATTGGAATAGATGAAAGAAATTGAAAATCAAATTAAACAAACTAACAACCACAAATATTAAACAAACAACACAAAATCACTAATCCCCTATTATCTTCATAAATCTTATTATCTTACATAGTTAGCTTCAATGTCAATTTTGTTAATATAAAGTATGAATAGATATAAGTGTCTCCTGATTACTTATACCCCTCTCTCAAATTTAATTTTTTATTCCTAATAGAAATACCCAAGAGGAAATAATAGTTCAATTTCACTCTAATATGATTATTTGGGTCCAAAAAGTATATTCCTATCCTATAGGAAAATTAGAATAAATTCTAATTCCACATTATTCAATCTCATGGTCCAATTACAATCCCTCTCCCAAGAATAAAAATTCCTCAAGTTCATACTTAATAGTGATCAACCACTTAGTAGATAAGAAGTAAACAAGATTAAGTAACCAACATTAACATTAAATTATAACCAATATGTGAAAACAAAGTCTAATATACTTATAAGTTCATAATCACTTTAGGTTGTAAGACAAATTAGCCACACATGGCTTTATCAAAAATTCAAAACCAATAAAAAAAAGAAGAGGAAAAGAGAATGAACAATGCTAAGCAAAAAATAGAAACGAAAAAGGAGTTCCTTTCATCCTCACTCCTCTAATTCTTATATATAGCTTCAGTTCTTTGCAATGAAGATAATCCCATTTTTTTCTCTTTTTCTAAGATATGCAACTACCTCTTTTTATAAGATGTTAGATCTTCCTTGCCTTCTAAGTCATGCCCCATTTTTTTCTTAGGCCTCAATTCTCCCGCTTTCCATTAATTCCAAAACAGCAACCTTCATATTAGTCCAGAGAAAAAGGAAACATTATTGTGATACTTATAATAATAACAACAACAACAACAACAACAATAACTAAAACTTCCTTAGTTTTATTTGAGAAAACTTCCCACAATTATTTTTCTTCCCTGAACGTAAAAATTTATATCCTAAGTTTAAAATTAAACTTCTATTTTAAGTTGAAATCCCACAAATGATGCACCAAATTGATATTTCATCAAATCTCAAGAAAAATCTCTTTAATTTATCATAGATGACTTCCCAAATATATTAAAAATGGGAAGTCATCATACTTTATTGGGAATAAAAAGGAGTGGCTTGATTATTTTTAGGGTTAAGGTTCATTTTTGTCTCGGAAGTTTTAAAAAAAAATTTTGCTTTGAAAGTTTTTTGTAAAGCAGTTCGAAAGTGTCAAAAGTGGTGCAATGTTACCCATTTGTTAACTTAGACCGTTAGTTTGACTACAATATCATATTCAACATATCCACATAATTATCCATCCACCTCATCTTCTACATCACTCCCTCCCTCTCTCGTACTCACCATTAGGGCCATTGTCTTAAACTTTAGAGTTCAGAGGCATCTTCCTCTGCCTTTCTCTTTCACTCATCCACATGTTGCATCCTCTCTTCTTCATCTTCCTTGAAATCACTAATATCTGCAACTCATCACTCTTTATATTCCGTCCATTGCAAATCAAATACGAAGCAAGGTCAACGTTTGGGTATCTCCAGATCAAAGAAGGAGAGTGATCGACAAGCTTTTTCTTCTCTTCATTTCCAAAGAATCCATTAGAATTCATAACAAAATAAGAAGCAAATATATTTACATCAAATCAAGAACTCAAGCAAAAAAAACTAGAATAACACTCCACCAATGGTCTAACTAAAATAGGAAACTAATCTTTCCTTTAAAATTAATGAAGCAAATTGGTATAATAGACAAGAGGAGAATATTTTCTAGGATGGGGGAGAGAGATTCAAAAATTATCTCTACAGTCCACCGTCAAGAAGTCCAACTCAACAAGGTAGCAAACAAGCAGCAAAAAATGATGACGATACAATGCTGGGTTGTCTTGAGTATTAGGGATCTTGTTCAGGGAGGGAGATATGGGTTGGATATCTGATTCATAGAGAGATAAGGAAGAAAAAAAGAGAGGGATTTAGTGACGATGTAGAATAAGGCACCTGAAAGGGGAAGAGAACGTGACATTGGCGATGATAAAGAGGAAGGCAGAGAGGAAGGCATCTATAGGGTAAGAGAGCATGATGCCATTAACAGTAGAGAGGAAGCAGTCGTGGAGGGGGAAGAAAGTGTGACGCCAAAGAGGAAGTAGATGTGGAGAGGGAAGAAAGAACGATGCTGGAGAGGAAGTAACCATAGAAGGGAAGAGAAACCAACACCAGAAAAGAAGCCGTTATGGAGGGTGAAGATAGTTGATTGGTCTAGAGGAGAAAGAAGGTTATAAGCACTACTACAAAATTATCTATATATGACGGTTGTTTTTGGCCATATATGGCGGTTCTTAGTGCCATATATTTCTTTGCCGCATATATATATGGTGGTTAACAAACTGTGATATATTATTATGAATTTGTGACAGTTTTAAATTAGAAACGTCATCCGTAATTCACATATATATGATGATTATTAGTTAAACCAAATTATATGTAGATAACATATATGATAGTTGTTTTTTATAGAACGCAAAGTATAATTATATTTGATGGTTTTCATTAAATAACTGTCAAGTATTTTGTCCAATTTTTTTTAAACCCAGGCTTACTTTGATTGAGCCCATATATGTAAATATATATATATATATATATATAAATAATTAAAGCAATATCATATATATATATATATATCACAACAAAAGTAGAATATATATAGCTAGCAGCAGCAAAGGGATTATCAGATCATATCTATATCAGAAGATATTATATATTTATCTGAGATATGTATATTATCTATATGTAGATCTAGTATATATATATTCATATTGAAATAAAAACATGCTAGCTATCTTATAAAGAACTATATATATAGATGAAAAGAACACAATCTAAGAAAGAACTACATATTTATATACCAACATTATTTGTTTAAAGTTAATTAATATATTTAGCTAGGCTGCGACCCACAGTTGATGAATGGTCATAGCCAAATCTTCAATGAGCTCTTCAATTTGCCAACTCGAATTCTCATCATAGTAGGTATCACCAAAGTACTGCATGTAAAAACAACAAATTAAGGAAAAGGCTAGGGGTATGAATTTAACTAGAGCTTGAATCCCTCTAAACAACATGTGCGCACACAAACATATATATCAAATACGTACTGTGGATTCAATGGAGCTGGGTGAGTGGGTGACTATGTCTTTCATGTATTTCATAACATGGTACCTATAGTAATTGCTATTACTCAACTGCATTAAACATTATAAGTAAATTAAACAATCATTAATAATGAACATATCAATCTCTAATAGTTTAGATAAATCAATTCACAAAAATTCTATAGTAATATTTTGGTGAATTATATTACTACGTACCTTAACTTTATTCCAATTTAGGGCAGAAGCAACATTTGTTACAAACAACAAACCACAGCGAATGCCTTTATCGGAGGCATAATAAAAAAGCACCCTAACATATATATAATTGCAACAAGAAATTGTTGGCAAACTATTATTGCAATATATAATCTAAATTAAAGCAAATGTATGTTACTAGCTAGTGATATTATGAATTTATTTATTGAACACCTCAACCATCTGTGATCAATTCTTTGGGTCCCCGTGTAGCGGATCAAAGAAATAAATCCTCTTCTTGAAAGGATTTAACACAATAAGCATCCAATCACTCTTGCATATATATATATGAAGAAATTAAAAACACAAATAAAAAAATACATACAAATATATGAAGAAAAAACTATATGTGCGTAGTTGCCCCTGGTAGTATGATGCTAAGAAAATACTGTCCCTGTTATACGGTGCCCTTGTGATGACAATATCTGTCAGATCCCTCACCTTTTTCTCCATAAGTTCACACTTGGTGCCCTCTAGGTCAAGTACACTGAGCACCCATTGTGATTTAGGAAGAAAAAGGTGTCTTTGAGGTTTTATCGGGGCCATGAACTCTTTATAAAGGTATCTAATAGTAAAGGAAAACAATTTTGTAAGCAGTAGTGTATATATAATGTTATGGTCAACTAAATATTGATTCACATTACAAGACATACCAATTATAAAGGTTGATCGAAGTGGAGGAAGCCATATCGACTTTGAACTTGTTCACTAAACCCTGAGTGACAACCTCCACAACACTTGTTCCAGCATACACCTCTTCCTCAAAGCTAATAATTTTCATGTAATCTTGCTGTAGAGGGTCTTCATCAGCAATAATGCTATCTTGTAACCTCAAGGCTCTTCGGTGGTATTGGAAACAGGAGGAGCAATAGGAGCTTGCATAGGCAACACAGGCAAAGGCTTAGTTGAGGCTGGAGCCACAACATGATTCATCGTAAGTGCTACCAAGGTCATCTAGTTCGACATGTTAACACTGAACTGATGCCGGATTAAGCTCTTAAGTTACTCTTCCTCATCGACTAAACAAAAATTAGAAGTTAGGAATAAGATAGTATATATAAACAAGAAACAAAAAAAAACATAAACCTTTAGTTTCATTTTTTTGTAGGGAAGTGATAAGGTGTTATGGCCACGTGACTAAGCCCCCTACTCCTCCTTCCACAGTAATGGCATCTACTGCAAGAACTGGGGGGATGTAGACAAGTGCAACGCTACTTTGACATGCTTATCAGGGAGAGGTTACTCGTAGATAGTTTGTGCTCCCCTAATAAGTTGTACATGGTGTCAGTAGCAACTATACAATGCGTGGGGCTATAGGTCTAACACTCAACATCCACCTCACCTTAAACCAATAGAAGAAAATAATAAGTTTCGATAAATGAAAAACACATAATGAAAGATAATACTACCTCAGGTAAAATTTGTGAGGGGATTGTGGTGCAGCTATCTTTGGCACTTAAGGTGTGGTGCATTACATCCAACTGCCTCCCACTTCATATTGGATGATATACTGATTAATTATCTCATGTTGTTCTAAGATCTACCTTTACAGATTGTCGATTATAGCTCTCAATGACGCAAATTCATCATCACGTTGCTTAGTATGCTTCTTCCACCTCCTAAAGTATTTTTTTACCGACTCCATAAGTGACACCTCTATTCCAACCATCGTGGTTAGGGCTCAAAGCAAGCTCCAAGACATCCTCATCCTCCGAACGTTGGCCTTCCCAAACTTCTTAACTTAAGCTATTCTATAAGAACATTCAGATTACTTCGTAAGTACATTATTATTATTATTAAGGTTGCCAGCAAAACTATAAGTACATTATTATTGAATCAAAACCAACACCACATACCAATTTTGTGGTAACCTCCTGAACGCGATGATCTACAATTTTGCCCTATTTGTCTTGTTGTGCAGTAACCCACAACTCTGAATAGCAGATGGTCAAATCTAAAGAAGACTCCCTCTGCTTTAACATCTCCTGCTCGATGTTAGTGTACCGCTTGCAACCTCCATGGTAGGGGTAATCATTTTTCTTCACCCTATCACGGTTTACCGTGCTTAGTGCCGGTAGAAAGAAATAATTAAAAAGTTATTAAATATAATTGTGGTAATTAATTCTCTTACAACACAAACTAGTACACCAAAAGAAGATAGCTTACCTTGAATGCCAGAGTGTGTCATGCCCTGACAAACTCGGTCCACTGTTTTAGTTTGACAATGTTCCTTATCAGGCTTGAAACTATTGAGGCGTCAACAGAGTCAAGATCTACCAAATACTTCTTGTTCAAAAACTAGCAAAAGGAGTGCATGATCTTCCCACACTTCCCAAACACAAATTGTTGCTTCTTCTCACATATGTTGAAGGCAAACTACAAATCAAAAGGCAAATCATGGTTGTTAGCGATTATTAAGAAAAGTGAGAACAGGAAAATCATTAACCTAAGTTTAGATCTTACTAAAACAACAGTCCACACATCATCCTTCATCTTCTTGGTTGGCTTCTTCCAAGTGGCCAAAGTGATTGGCATGTTGCATTTACTCACATACCCGAGGTAGCTGATGAAGTTGTCATAACACCCAACTTGGTCTTTCTTGTTCCATCTTATGTCAAGTTCCGTTCCGTATCTCTTTGCCTTATGTATCTCACTCATCACCACAAGGCCCTTCCTTAGAGCTTCCTCTTCCTTTCTCATTTGTCGTACATCTTAATCAGCAGCCTGTTAGGAATTCATTGGGTTGGGCTTGTTATTTTGAGCCCCAACGCTACTTGATCCATTATCAGCTACGTCTATATCAATTAACTTATAACATTGCAAACTCTATTTAATGAAATAGAGAATTCCAGAACCACAAAGATCAAACCATAGAGAATTGCATGCAACAGAGAATTTTTTTTGCTAGTAATTAGCACAAAATTCCAGAACCACAGATAAAATTCTAGAATTCATTTTTGTTAGTATAACCATACATGCCAATCATCATAATATAACAAGTTGCAAAGCAAGATCATAATTAGCAAAGCAGCACTATACAAGGCCAAATTTATCAATAAAATGTAGCAAGTGTCCAAGCAAAAGAAATAGGGAAGCCAACCAACAGATAATTCAAAAACAACACAGATAATTGGTGGGGAACCAAATAATGTCTACAACTAACCAGAAATTGAAAACCAAATAATGAAAAATATACAACTAGAGAATTATTCTAATCAATTATTAAGGGAAGAAGTTTCAAACCTGCTAGCCATTTGGAGTTAATAGGTGGGGTCATTACAGTCATTAAGGGCTAGAAGTTGCGAATGGCCATGAACGAGGAACTCAACAAACCACGAATGACAACAATGGCCATGGGAAGAAGGGTAATCAAGATTTCAACAACAATGGAGGGAATAATGCCGAAAAACAGTGGTCAAAAAATTTTGGATAGAGCGTTGCGAACTGGAGGGAAGTTTGAAATCGTGAAAATAGGGTTCAGAATCAAAGTTTTAAAAGCATTTAATGACGGTTGTACTTAAAAAACCATCATATATTTTATATATGATGGTTTATTTATAAAAAACCACCATATATAGTCATTATATATATATATATGACAGTTTTAATAAAAAATTGTTATATATATAATTCAATTTTTTCTATGACAATTTTTAAACAACCGTCATAAATTGTTTATAATATATGGCACTTTTATATAGAAGCCGTCATATATATCTCTACATTAATTCTACCTCTCTATATATGGCAGAGGTTTCGATAACCGTAATATATAGTGTTATATATACACAAATATGTAGTAGTGAATAAAAGTGTATTTAGGTAATATAACATGTTCTAATAAGGAGGTGGTTGTGCTTAATGTGCAACGTTAGTTAAACTAATAGTCAAAATTAACCATTACTAATAGCGAGGGCAACATTGTACCACTTTTGACACTTCCAGGACAACATTGCTCCGGCCACAAAAAAGTTTTAGGAAAAAATTGCTCTTTTTTAGAAACTTTTAGGGTAAAAATGAACATTAACCCTTATTTTTATGTGATATAATGTGTGTCTATGCAAGGAGGCAATAGAACGTAGGGAATTAATGAGGGCATGTGAGACTGTGAGATCACAGTTCACAGATATCCAACAGAACCCAACATAAAGCATTGGACTTGTTGGCCAAATATGGTTCATACGTACAATTCAATACAACGTAACCAACAAAACAAAGGTAAACAAAGGTTTTGTGGTAAAGAAACAGAACTTTAATTTAAAGAGAATTCAAACATTTCCCCCCCTTTTAATTCCTTTCAGTGTTATCAGAAAGTCATTTCTGTGTACCAAAAAGAAAGTCTTTTCTTTTTTTTTTCTTTTTTTAATTTCTGGGCAACATGTAATAAAAGTACAAAAAGGAGCCATTAAGCCACGGATAATAATTTTGTTGTCAGTTGGAATATCAACAGCTCCTAAATTTAGGTGAAATATCAATCCGAAGAACAGTGCTATATACTTTTGGATAGTGACTCCATCAATAATGGGTTTACATATTCAAACCCCTGCCAGGATCAATTCAATGCTGTGTTTTTTCCCAATTTATTTGCTGTCCTAATTTAATTCTAAGTATATCAATCCCTGCATTATTATATTAGTGGACATATGGATATAATATCAACTCCCTTCCTACATATAGGATCTAATTGACTTTTTTTAGATATTAATAAAGGAAAATAAGTTACTTAATCGTGAGAAAAAGAAATAAATAAGTTACTTAATCAAATTATATTTAGTGTATCATATACTACCTCTTACATAAATATAAAACTCAATTGATTTTTTTTGAGAATCTTAAGAAAGTTAATGAAAGTAATTTAAAATTTTTAAATTTATCGTTTTTCTGTAAATTATTTGATTTGACTTATAAATTGATATATAATATAATGATATACTACATATAAAATGATTAAGTAACTTTATCTCAAAAAAATTCAATCGGGTCTTATATTTAGGACTAAAAGTAATATTAGATATCAATTCAGAAGTTATACAAAATTGTTTAAAGAAAATGACAAATTTAAATGTTTTAAAATAATATAATTAGTTTTTTTAAATTTTTTAAAAAAAATGACTAATTCTTATATTTAGGATCAGGATGGTATCATTGAAAGAGCAAAGCACGAAAACAAAAGGCGTCTGTATTGGTTGAGCAATCTATAAGCAGTAATGGTTGGCAAAAAAAAAAAACAATAAGCAGTAATAAAATGAAGTCGCTGCATTATTTTCCACTTTCATGGCTTACACACACACTGGAAGTTCACAAATTACACAACACACACTCACTTTTGGTCCAACAAAAGCGACTAAACATGACACTCTTAAATATAAGATAAAGTTGCCTTTTTTTAGGGAGAATTCCATTTAAATACTATTTGAATTTCAAAATCTCATATCAGTAATGGGATTAACCAAACTTGTAATGCAATTGACAACTCAATTTTATGGAAAATCACTAATTTAAGATTTTGAAATTGAAAAAATGTATTTAAATAGAATTCTCCCTTTTTTATAGATATTAAGAAAGACAATTAAATTACATTAAAATATTTATAGTTATCATTTTTTCTCTAAACTAATTTGATTTATTTATTAACTAATATATAATTTACCAACAAAGATTGATCCATTTAGTAAGGGGTTGGCTCATACTCATAAGGTTGTAGGTTCAAATCCCATCAATGTGAGGACTTTATAGATCCTAGACCCACCTCACCTAAATTTTTATTTTTTTAAAAAAAAATACTCCCTCCAGCCCTAACTTTTTGGAAAGATTGAGGAAGGCAAATAAATTAGGGAGAATTTCAGTAAATGACCTCAGTTGGGAATTAACATCAGCGCAGCCCATAAACAAGTGAATGGGTCATATGAACAAGAAAAATCCATGCATAAACAAGTGAATGGATTATATGAACATGGATTTTTCTTGTTCATATGACCCATTCACTTGTTTATGGGCTGCGCTGATATTAATTCCCAACTACGGTCCTTTATTGAAATTCCCCCAATAAATTACTTTATTATATCATATGAAGTGTATATTATGTGATATATCAATTTATAAGTTATATATACAAAATAGTTTAAAGAAAAACGACAAATTTAAATGTTTTAAAGTAATATAATTAGCATTCTTAAGATTCTCTAAAGAAGTCAACTGGGTCTTATAAACAATATATGATATTATATAATTAATTTAGTTTTTTTAATATCTCAAAAAAATAACTTTATTTTATATTTAAGGGCGAATGTGCAAATTTAGCAACAAAAAAAAAACAATTGCCATGAGCATCCATAAGAACTATCTATTTTCAGGGTAGAAAGTGACAATAAACAATTTATTTGAGAGCAAATAAAGCAATGTTGTTAAATAGAGCTACCTTCTCTTAACTTTGCATTGTGGGTCCCATGCATCATCCTTCTCTCTTTTATTTAACAGAAGCTTTATTTAACGGTGTTGTTATATTTACTCTCAAATAAATTGTTTATTATCACTTTTTGTACTAAAAATAGATAAATATTATAGCTACTCACAACGATATTGATTTTTTGCTAAATTTACATATTGGCCTATATTTAATACTGGAAGTAGAATATATGAACGCTCTTGCTGCAGGACCCATGGGTCAGAGACATGATTGACAAATGGGAGATGAGAAAAAGTAAGAGAAGGCCTGGGATTTACACTCGGTTTGTGCATGTAAAATCCAGAGAGAAACGTAACGCAGATATTCTTACATATTTTAAAGTTTTATGATTTTATTTTTATCTTGAAGAGCCGTACGACAAAAGATATTGAGATTGAATTTTAATCGATGTCAACTTAATTTCTTTAGGCCGGTTGAATAAAACTAGTTAGAAAAGGTACTACTACTAACTATTTAATTGGATATGAAGGTAGTCAAAATTTTAAAAGCAACAACTTCTCTTTACAAAATTAATTCGTACAATAAATATATTCTATTCAATTAATTATAGTGGACTACGAACAGCTATATATAGGTATCAATGTACAGCTTATTTTTAAACTTTTGATGAAACCCTTGAGTTGAGTTGTAATTCTTCAAATATTTCATCACCGTACCAAACACATAACCTTCCTTTTCTTTAACATGGGGTTGTTGAAAAGCATCGATTAAGATTAATAAAATTGGCAACGGCATAATCTCAAGATGAGATAAAAGTAACAAAAGTAAACAATAAAATTCCACACCTTCAAATCTTAAATATAAGAGCTAGAAAAGAAAATCATTTTAGTAATAAATATGGTACTTTAAATTTATAATATTTTTAATACCATATACGTGAATACATATGAGAAGTAAATAGTAATTAGGTAGTTGAGTAAAAAGAAGAAAGTTGGTGTGGTTACATTAATCAGCGTCTCATGCGTGTCACGATCTATAACGTTTGAGGTCTGTGGTATGTACTATGCACCACTGATCGCATGGTCGCAGGTCCCAACTATGAAACATCATCACTGATTGAAACAACATCATCATCACTCCTTCTCTCTCTCTCTCTCTCTCTCTCTCTCTCTCTCTCTCTCTCTCTCTCTCTCTCTCTCTCTCTCTCTCTCTCTCT